>JAVTVY010030562.1:0-121090 GCA_036873755.1 Hanleya hanleyi | reverse complement strand
ACAGGACAGATATGGGATAATACAGGACAGATATTGTATAATACAGCACAGATATGGTATCATACAGGACAGATATTGTATAATACATGATAAATATTGTAAACACAGGACAGATATGGTATAACACAGCACAGATATAGTATAATGCAGGACAGATATGGTATAATAGAGGACAAATATTGTATAATACAGAACATAGAACATATATGGTACAATACAGAACAGATATGGTATAATACAACACAGATTTGGTATAATATAGGACAGATAATGTATAATACACCACAGACTTGGTATAAAACAGAACATATATTGTATATTACAGGACATATATGGTATAATACAAGACAGATATTGTATAACACAGGACAGATATTGTATAACACAGGACAGATATGGTATAATACTGTACAGATATTGTGCAACACATGACAAATATTGTAAACACAGGACAGATATGGTATAATACAGCGCAGATTTGGTATAATGCAGGACAGATACTGTATAATACAGCACAGATTTGGTATGACACAGAACATATATTGTATAATACAGGACATACAATACAATACAGGACAGATGTTTTATAATACTGGACAGATATTAAATAACACAGTAGGGATATGGTATAAATACAGAACAGATATGGTATAATACAGGGCAGATATTGTATAACACAGGACAGATTTGATATAATACAGAACAGATATTGTATAAAACAGCACAGATATGGTATAATCCAGCACAGATATGGTATTATACAGAACATATATTGTATAATACAGCACAGATTTGGTATAATGCAGGACAGATATGTTATAATACAGCACAGATATAGTATAATGGAGCACAGATATGGTATAGTACAGGACATATATGGTACAATACAGGACATATGGTATAGTACAGGACAGATATGGTATAACGCAGCACAGATAAGGTATACTACTGGACATATTGTGTAATACAGCTCATATATGGTATAATACAGCACAGATATTGAATAATACACTATATATTGTATAATACAGCACAGCTATGGTATAATACAGGACAAATATTGTATAATACAGGACAGATATTGTATAGCGCAGCACAGATAAGGTATAATATTGGACATATATTATAGAATACAGGACATATTTTGAATAATACAGCACAGATATTGAATAATACAGGATATATTGTATAATACAGCACGATATGGTATAGTACAAGACATATATGGTACAATACAGGACATATATTTTATAATAAACCACAGATATGGTATAATAGTGGGCTGATATGGTATAATACAGCACATATATGGTATAATGCAGGACAGATACTGTATAATACAGCACAGATTTGGTATAATACAGAAGATATATTGTATAATACAGGACATATATATTACAATACTAGATCAATATTATGTAATACTGGACAGATATTGTATAACACAGCACAGATATGGTATAATACAGAACATATATGGTAAAATACAGGGAAGATATTGTATAGCACAGGACATATTTGGTATAATACAGGACAGATATTGTATAATACAGCACAAATATGGTATAATACAGCACAGATGTGGTATAATATAGAACATCTATTGTATAAGTCAGCACAGATTTGATATAATACAGTACAGATATGTTATAATGCAGCACAGATATGGTATAATATAGCACAGATATGGTATAGTACAGGACATATATGGTACAATACAGGACATATGGTATAGTACAGGACAGATATGGTATAACGCAGCACAGATATTGAATAATACATGCCATATTGTATAACACAGCACATAAATGGTATAGTACAGGACATATATGGTACAATATAGGACAGATAAGTTGTAATACAGCATAGATATGATATAATACAGGACATATATTGTATAATACAGGAAAATTATTGTATAATACAGGACAGATATTGAATAATAAAGTACACATGTTGTATAATACAGGACAGATATTGCACAATACAGCATAGGTATGGTATAATACAGGATATATATGGCGCAATACAGGACAAATATTGTATAATACAGTACAGATATGGTATAATAGAGGGCAGATATTGTATAATACAGCACATACATGGTGTAATACAGGACAAATGTTGTATAATACCGGACAGGTATTCTATAATATTTCTATCCAATGTTTGTGTCGATTACCTTGAATACGGCTCCATATAAGCGTCAGCCCCATATTGAACGGCAACAACAATATCGTTCTTGGTGTTAATGTAATCATTTGCATCAAATAAGAGACAGACTAAAATAAGAATATTAATACTGACAAGCTTCATGTAATTTCTTACAATTAAGAATCAATCAACAATTCACAACGATAAATGTGTGAAGTACTAGCTAGAAGCTGACTAATGCTACATCACCGTGATATATATATATATATATATACATATATATATATATATATTATCAGGATACTGTGTTGTTCCCGCAAGAGTACATGTACATGGACAAGGAACATGTACATTGGCAGAGTATATGTACATGGACAGATGACATGTACAGGCACATTGTACATGTATAGGAACATAGTACGTGTACAGGGATATGCAATGAATACATGGACATGCGCAGAGTATATGTACGTCGACATGCATGTAAATGTACTTTCGCTACCACTCGTACTGATTATATGGGATAATACAGGACAGATACTGTATAATACAGCACAGATATGGTATAATACAGGACAGATATTGTATAATACATGATAAATATTGTAAACACAGGACAGATATGGTATAACACAGCACAGATATAGTATAATTCAGGACAGATATGGTATAATAGAGGACAAATATTGTATAATACAGAACATAGAACATATATGGTACAATACAGGACAGATATGGTATAATACAATACAGATTTGGTATAATATAGGACAGATAATGTATAATACACCACAGACCTGGTATAAAACAGAACATATATTGTATATTACAGGACATATATGGTATAATACAAGACAGATATTGTATAACACAGGACAGATATTGTATAACACAGGACAGATATGGTATAATACTGTACAGATATTGTGCAACACATGACAAATATTGTAAACACAGGACAGATATGGTATAATACAGCGCAGATTTGGTATAATGCAGGACAGATACTGTATAATACAGCACAGATTTGGTATGACACAGAACATATATTGTATAATACAGGACATACAATACAATACAGGACAGATATTTTATAATACTGGACAGATATTAAATAACACAGTAGGGATATGGTATAAATACAGAACAGATATGGTATAATACAGGGCAGATATTGTATAACACAGGACAGATTTGATATAATACAGAACAGATATTGTATAAAACAGCACAGATATGGTATAATCCAGCACAGATATGGTATAATACAGCACAGATTTGGTATAATACAGGACAGATATGTTATAATACAGCACAGATATAGTATAATGGAGCACAGATATGGTATAGTACAAGAGATATATGGTACAATACAGGACATATGGTATAGTACAGGACAGATATGGTATAACGCAGCACAGATAAGGTATACTACTGGACATATTGTGTAATACAGCTCATATATGGCATAATACAGCACAGATATTGAATAATACACTATATATTGTATAATACAGCACAGCTATGGTATAATACAGGACAAATATTGTATAATACAGGACAGATATTGTATAGCGCAGCACAGATAAGGTATAATATTGGACATATATTATAGAATACAGGACATATTTTGAATAATACAGCACAGATATTGAATAATACAGGATATATTGTATAATACAGCACGATATGGTATAGTACAAGACATATATGGTACAATACAGGACATATATTTTATAATAAACCACAGATATGGTATAATAGTGGGCTGATATGTATAATACAGCACATATATGGTATAATGCAGGACAGATACTGTATAATACAGCACAGATTTGGTATAATACAGAAGATATATTCTATAATACAGGACATATATATTACAATACTAGACCAATATTATATAATACTGGACAGATATTGTATAACACAGCACAGATATGGTATAATACAGAACATATATGGTAAAATACAGGGAAGATATTGTATAGCACAGGACAGATTTGGTATAATACAGGACAGATATTGTATAATACAGCACAAATATGGTATAATACAGCACAGATGTGATATAATATAGAACATCTATTGTATAAGTCAGCACAGATTTGATATAATACAGGACAGATATGTTATAATGCAGCACAGATATGGTATAATATAGCACAGATATGGTATAGTACAGGACATATATGGTACAATACAGGACATATGGTATAGTACAGGACAGATATGGTATGACGCAGCACAGATAAGGTATAATGCTGGACATATTGTATAATACATCACATATATGGTATAATACAGCACAGATATTGAATAATACATGCCATATTGTATAACACAGCACATAAATGGTATAGTACAGGACATATATGGTACAATATAGGACAGATATTGTATAATACAGCACAGACTTGGTATAGTACAGGACATGTGGTACAATACAGGTCAGATATGGTATAATACAGCACAGATAAGTTATAATACAGCACAGATATGATATAATACAGGACATATATTGTATAATACAGGAAAATTATTGTATAATACAGGACAGATATTGAATAATACAGTACACATATTGTATAATACAGGACAGATATTGTACAATACAGCATAGGTATGGTATAATACAGGATATATATGGCGCAATACAGGACAAATATTGTATAATACAGTACAGATATGGTATAATAGAGGGTAGATATTGTATAATACAGCACATACATGGTGTAATACAGGACAAATGTTGTATAATACCGGACAGGTATTCTATAATATTTCTATCCAATGTTTGTGTCGATTACCTTGAATACGGCTCCATATAAGCGTCAGCCCCATATTGAACGGCAACAACAATATCGTTCTTGGTGTTAATGTAATCATTTGCATCAAATAAGAGACAGACTAAAATAAGAATATTAATACTGACAAGCTTCATGTAATTTCTTACAATTAAGAATCAATCAACAATTTACAACGATAAATGTGTAAAGTGCTAGCTAGGTAAGCTGACTAATGCTACATCACCGTGATATATATATATATATATATATATATATATATATATATATATATATATATATATATATATATATATATATATATATATATATATATATATAGATTAAATGATCACAGTAAAAAAAACTCAGCTTCTTTGTATGGTAAATATAGCAGACAAAAAAGTCATGACTAACTCGGACTGATTGATTTTGCTAACTAGTTTCACTGCTTTCAGCATATATTATCAGGATACTGTGTTGTTCCCGCGAGAGTACATGTACATGGACAAGGAACATGTACATTGGCAGAGTATATGTACATGGACAGATTACATGTACAGGCACATTGTACATGTATAGGAACATAGTACGTGTACAGGGATATGCAATGAATACATGGACATGCGCAGAGTATATGTACATCGACATGCATGTAAATGTACTTTCGCTACCACTCGTACTGATGACGTCACCGATGACGTCACAGATGCTGTGGACATTCCTCAGATCGGGGTCTATATCCCGAGAGCTACAAAATGACACCTCCCAAGACACATTCGGACCAATAGTGGTCCATCTCTACCCCGAACACACCCCACGCTCCCCCAAAGTAACCGCTTTACTTACTACACGCAACTGCCCATGCGCAGATTGACGCGGCTTAGAATTAAAAAACACGACATTCTGACTGTACCCCACAAAAGCTTCACTTTGATACCTCCCACGACCCATTTGGACCAATGGTCCATCTCTACCCCAAACACACCTCCACGCACCCCCAAAACGCCTGCTTTCTATACTAGGGCCAGACTACGCATGCGCAGAATATTGAAAACGGACGATACATTAGTCCAGTCGGATGAACCTCCAGGAGAGCTTCAAAAGAAGAGCTCATACGCCACCGTCGGACCATTAGGGGCTCACCTGGACCCCAAAACGTCCACCCAGCACTATTTATCCACTACGCATGTGCGCAGTGACTTTTTCAAAAGATTTCACCGCTTAGCTTCGGGACCCCACCCATCGTGTTCTACGTGGTGAGACGTGAAAAACAAGATCCCATAACACATATCGCAATGAACATGTGTGAATTGTCCAGTATGGACCCGTCCACTGAGCGAGTAGGCATATACGCCTATCCAGACCTCCGTGAACTTTTCAAAAGATTTCACCGCTTAGCTTCGGTACCCCACCCATCGTGTTCTACTTGGTGAGATGTGAAAAACAAGATCCCACAACCCATATCGCAATGAACATGCGTGAATTTCCCAGTATGGACTTATCCACTGAGCCAGTAGGCATATGGGCCTATCCAAACCTCCGTGAACTTTTCGAAAAATTGCACCGCTTAGCTCTGAGACCCTTCCTGTCGTGTTTTACGTGGTG
The DNA here is from genome assembly GCA_036873755.1 of Hanleya hanleyi. Classification (NCBI taxonomy): domain Eukaryota; kingdom Metazoa; phylum Mollusca; class Polyplacophora; order Lepidopleurida; family Hanleyidae; genus Hanleya; species Hanleya hanleyi. The sequence goes on along the minus strand of JAVTVY010030562.1, from coordinate 114,542 downwards.
AGACGAAAACAAGGCCCCACAACCCATAGTAAAATCCACAAAAATGACACCCCCATACCCCATACAGGCATTTCTTCGCATAGATGCAAATGTGCGAATCAGGGTCTATTTCAGGGGTAAATTACAACGCATATAAGGGAAGTGGGGAGAGGTGCCGACATACTGACAGAGCCACATGACTTCACAGTATAGTCTTCTGGTTAACCTATTCTAAAGCACATACCAAGAATCGTGTGCGTATTCCGCATTTTATATTTTCGAGACAAATCCTCAATTTACATGCAACCACCCATGACTTGATGGGCAAGCCCCGATAAGCCAGAAACAGATATTAGCCCCTTTGGACATGGTTGATAGGTGTTTTTCCCTATTGTAGGGGTAAAAGTCCGTGTTCCGCTTTTTATATTTTCGGAACAAATCCTCATTTTACATGCACCCACCCATGACTTGATAGGCAGGCCCCGATATACCGGAGACTGATATTAGCCCCTCTAGACAAGGTTGATATAAGTTTCCCCCTATTTTAGAGGTAAAGTCCGTGTTCTCACTCAATCACCCACCCTACCTCCCTCAGCAGACCCCGATAAGCCGGAGACCGATAATAGCCCTTTTGGACATAGTTGATGGGGGTTTCCCCTATTGTAGGGGTAAAGTCCGTGTTCCGCTTTTTATATTTTCGGGGACAAATCCTCAATTTACATGCACCCACTCCCCCACCCATGACTTGATAGGCAGGCCCCGATAAGCAGGAGACCGATATTAGCCCTTTCGGATTCCCGATGATTCTTACGAAAACCCGCGTATTTGAAATGTCGGGACTACTTTCTGTCCGCGGAAGCTTCTCCCCACGGTCGCATCACCGCCAGACCGCATCACCGCGGAGGAATACATACGCCCCAAAGGTCATGTGACCGGGAGTGACATCACTATGGCAACCACGTGACCTGCCCGTGAGCTCCACAAAAACAACCTCCCCACAGCGCATGCTCCATTTCGCAGGCTCCATTACCATCCCTGCCACCAATAGCGGAAGTTGACCTTTACTACGTTGCTATGACGTATAGCGGAAACCAACCAACGCACGGTTCAGTTTGAATCTGGCCGAAGAACTCTTTTAGTGTTGCACATGAGCGAACTACTTTTCATATGCTCTGTCAAGATAAACGGGGAGAATTATCTCCAGATAATTCTTTTTAACGCTAGGTCAACAGAGGTATTATGCAGACTTGAAAAGTAATCGAGATGTTTGGTAAACATCTATTTTACTATATATGATGTCACTTCCGGCGATGTGCGCGAAGGCCCCGAATCCGGTCCAAAAATCTGACTGGTGGCTGGGGTGTTATTAGACCCCCAGCGAGGTGGTTGCCACAAAAATTGAAACTCTTCTGTGTTCGGAGGTATTTTTTTTCACAATATGCAAATTTTTGAGGTCAAAGGTCAATGCGAGTCAATCGGTGTTTTATATACTACTTACACGGGTTTAAATAACAAGCGTCTGGTCCGTCATTCATAATTCCGCCGTCGCGCATTAAACAATATACGCGTCCATAATCCAAAGACCTTTTCCATATTCCATATAACATCATATTATCTATTATACGCTGTTATCTGTTATTTTATCAATGCATGATCAGTGCGACTCCAGATTTGAGCTTTTCGTGTCCAGTATCTATCCGCATTTTCAAAACAAATATAGTGGCGGCTCTTACCTAATGCTGCTATCTGAATGTAAGAAGCGTAACTCTGACTGGGGGAAACTGACTCCGTTGGTCCAATTCCGGGTTCGAATATTTCTAGATAAGTACGAATTTGCTCTTGAGTTATTTCAATGTTAAAATGTCCGGACATGACCGATGAGGTCACGTCCGGGTCAAAGGTCACTCCCCTTGATGTACAGGGATGCCCTTCAGTTACATCAATGTTACTCTGCGGGGAAGACATGTGTGGGGTAGGAGGATTGAGGTGGTAATTTTTTACTATGGGGCGTGGCACCTTGTTTCGTCTGTCGCGCAATGTAGAAGACGATGGTAAGGGTCTCGTGACCATGAGGTGAATTTCGCTTCAAGTTTTCATTGCAGATCGGAGGTGGACGTTTTGGATTTGTGGTTGACCGCTATTGGTCCGTATGGGTCGTGGGAGGTGTCATAGTGAAGCACTCCTGGAGGAGCATCCGACTGGATGGGTGTGGAGTGCAAGTGAGACTATGGCGCGCATGCGCAGACAGGGAATTTTTGGAAAAGGGCATTGGAATGGATATTTTTGGGGTCGAGATTGCTCAAAATTTGTACGAATGGGTCGAGTAGGGTGTCATGCTGGCTACCGGGTAGAGTTACATCATATTGTGGAGGTGGAGGAATGGGGGGGTGAGTCAGTGAGTGATTCAGTGGTCATAGCAATTGTTTTTAAACCATTAGCCTCCGGAGTGGTATCCTATTGAAGCTCTTATCGGATAGAGCCAGACTGGTGGTGATACGTGTGCCCTTGTGCAACGAGAAGTACCAGAGAAAAGAGAGTTTCGGGGAAGCCATGTCCAGCAAGAGAAGGGGAATCCCACGCAAGGCCTATTTAATGCCTATTTAACGCCTTAACGCCTATCTTAACGCCTTCACACTTTATCTCAACGCCTTAACGCTCTCGCATAATGCCTTGATGCAGACAGACGAGAGAAAGAATGAACAACTCGTTCACAAGTCCTCATATAGTTTATTCTCCCCAATGTAACATCATACTCAAACTGGGGAGCCGCGTTGGATTCGTTTACAATTCAAGTATGCTCTTGTCCAATCAGAACCCGCCATTTGGCGCTACATCTGTCATATTCGTTCTTGCGCGTTAGATGTATTCTCGGCTGCTCTTGTCCAATCAGAGGTCGCTATTTCGGCCATGTTCGCTCTGATCCGTTTGTTCTAATCGTTGTCGAGCAGGCTAGAATACTGGAACGGCAACATGTCCTGGAACAGCTGTTTGTGCAGTTTGATCGCATTTTGCAGGGCCTCGGTGAGTGATAGCCCCATATCCTCTTCCAAGTGACGCTTGGACTTCATGATGGACCTGTGCGTGGGATCGCCTTTCATTTCAACGGGTAGCAGGCGATACTGTTCATAGATCGCCATGGCTGTTTACCTGATGCCGGGACACGTTTTTGTGTACGCCTGTTGTAAGTTATCCTGTCCGGCGTCTTCGATCGCCTCAGCATGAGTATTAATAGCTTCACGCACAATAGGATCCCAGAAGGTAGGTTCTTCCTCACTCAGGCTTCCCTGAGATGCAAGCTGACTATCTGAGGTCAGCCTCTCCGTATCAGTTGATAGACTCCCATCAGTCTCTGTTTTATTATTAGTCGCTGGACTCTCAGAATCAGCTGGCATATTCTCAGCATCTGCCTCAGTGGGCTCCTCGGTGTCTTCAATCCCATGTATATTTTTCTGGTGTGGCATCATATCGTAATGTCTGGTGAACGCGCGTTCGCACGCAGAGCATGTTTAACCCATTATGACGGCTGAACGTCGACTGTTTCTGGGATACGCTTGGCGCTACAGTATCCTGGCCTGCTCAAGGACGATTAGAACAAACGGATCAGAGTGAACACGGCTGAAGATTGGTCTTTTGAAATGACGGCCTCCGATTGTACAAGAGCAGTGAGAATACAACTGACGGGCAAGAACGAATATGACAGAGGCAGCGCGAAATGGCAGCTTCTGATTGGACAAGACCATATTTGAATTGTAAACATATCCAACCCGGTTCCCCCAGCTTGGGTATGATGTAACATTATACCACTATATGAAAACTATCGTTCGAAGTATTGATATGCATATAACCTTAACCCTACCTGGCCGGGGGCGGAAAGTGCCCCCCACCACCCTTGTGAACTTTTGCTCCGAAACGACAAAACCGAGGAGGCTGAAACTTGGTGACTTTTAAGCTTATCTTATTGGGGTCATTTTGAGCCTATTTTCATATACTCCCGGGCAGAGGATCATGGGTAAATTCAAAATGGCGGCCATGTGGTATCCGCGAAAGTCGTCTTTTCCAATCTTTTCGCTCCATTTCGCCACATTTTCCTTCCCGGAAAGGCCTTGAAAGTATTATATTTATGCAAAACTAATTATTCTATATTTGATTTGATTTCTTTCGAGAGAAAAATCGGAAAAATGAAGATTTTGAAAAATCGACCCTAAAAAGCCCGAAAAATGGCTTCCGAGAAGATGACGTCATCATGGCGGCCATCTTGGTTTTTTTTTACATTTTCCAGTAGAGCTTGAATCAAAGATACTGTGTGGTAAGTTTCAGCGCTCTATCCTTAGTGGTAGAGAAAATATATGGGGGGGAGGCACTTTCCGCCCCCCGCCAAGCTGCGATACACCCCAAATCGCCCAGGCCACATAGGGTTAAATTTCCTGGTCCATAGGCAGCACCTCCGAAACTCCTTTCTCTACTCTTCACACGCGTATCACCATCAGTCTGGCTCTATAGGATATCACTCATGTTTGGATACAGCCTGAGTCTAATGGTTTACAAACAACTTTATATGACCACTAACTCATTCAGTCACGCACTCACCCTCTCCTCCTCCTCCTCGTTACACACACCTACACACATATGCTGGCTAGCAGGTAGCCAGAGCGAACATGGCCGCCTCTCCGCGAACCCGCTCCCTTGCACTTTCGATTCCCCCCTTTCTCTACTACTCCCCGAGCGGGCAGGCGCATATCATTCCCGCTCTGACTCTACTCCACGAGTGCTTTGACCAGTATATCTCAGACGACCCAACGTTCATTCCAATGCCCTTTTCCACAATTCCCTGCCTGTGCATGCGCGCCATAGCCCTACTAGGTAAAGTTATTCCCTTCTTTAAATCTGGTGAACGCGAACTGTGTGAAAATTACAGGCCAATTTCAATTAAAAGAATAATAGAACGACCACCTTTTCGCATACCTCTCCAAGTACAAGCTGCTTTGTGAAAACCAGTCTGGATTCCGAGCACAACACTCATGCCAGAGTGCTTTAACAAAAATGATGGGATCCTGGCTATCTTCCATAAACAAAGGGAATCTTGTTGGATGTGTTAAGTTAGATTTCAGAAAAGTTTTCGATACTGTAAATCATACTATTATACTACAAGAACTCAAATTCTACAAACTCTCTATCAACGCGTACAACTGGATGCAATCTTACCTATAAAACCGTAAACAATTTGTTTCAGTCGAAAATCACATGTCTGATCCTCTCCTTATTCATGCTGGTGTTCTCCAGGGGTCTAGCCTTGGACCTCTGTTATTTATGTTAACGACTTGCTATTGTGTGATCTTACTAGTGTTCTAGATCTATATGCTGATGATACCACTACATGTATATACCACAATGCACGAAGCTTCAAAGAACTGGAAGATGTAATGAATCTGGATAGTGAAGTCATTGAGACATGGTGTCAGAAAAACAAACTGTTTATTCACTTTTCAAAGTCCACTGTTACGATCCTCACAACAAAACAAAGATCAAAAAGGTGTGATCTTAATTTAAAGATCACCCTTGATGGTAATGAGCTTGAGAATATCAAAAAGACAAAATACTGGGCCTTAATGTTGATCATAGCCTGAGCTGGAATGATCATACTGATTATGTTTATCAAAAATTTTCATCCAAAATAGAAATACTATATAGAGACAGACACCTACTTAACAAAGAAGCAAAGACAACAATGCGTACATTCTCCCACGCACAGACTATTGCCTCACAATTTGGGGCAATACATCCACTACCGAGAGTGACAGAATTTACAAACTTCAAAAAAGAGCAGCCAGAATCATTTTAAATGCATATTACTCAACCCGAACAAAAATACTTTTTAAAGAGCTCGGATGGCTAATCATACAAGACCGGATAACATATCAGAAGGCTATTATGTTCAAAATCATCAACCACTTATGTCCCCTTATCTCAACTCTCTCTTCTAATATGTTTATGAAATTAGTGCACACACTCCAAGATCAACTGAAAACAACAAACTTAATCTTCCAAAACCCAGAACAAGCTATCTGAAACAAAGCCTGAGATTTTCCGGAGCAATACTGTGGAACTCCCTTGGCAGTAACCTCGAAGAAGCCCCAACTCTCAATGCCTTCAAGTCCAGACTTCTAAATCCCTATGCCCTAGAACATGATATTATGTACTATTTTTATGTCAAGACATTTACATGTAATATACTCCGCAGTGTTTTTGATTGTATATATTGTACATACTTGTATATTTTCTGAGGGGCCTTCGAGAAGAAAAGTTTTTTGCAACTGACAGTGTAACCTCCTTAAATGAAGATATATATATATATATATATAATTTCGCTCCCCACCAATCCGTTCCGATCCTCCGCCACGAATGCTTCAAACTGATACCTCACACGACCCATTCCCCAAAACGTCCATTGGAATGCCTTTTCCCAATAATTCTCTATCTGCGCATGCGCGCCATAGTCTTACTTTCACTCCACACCCATCCAGTCGGATGCTCCTCCACAAGTTCTTCACTATGCCACATCTTATGACTCATTCGGACCAATAGTGGTCCACCACGAAACAAAATGTCCACCCCTGATTTGCCTACGCACTACACATGCGGAGTGAGAACTTTTCAGCGAAATTCACTCCATTTCCACGAGACCCGTACCATCGTCTTCTACATGGTGAGACTGATAAAACAAGTAGACGAGCGGCCGGGACCCTGTTTTGAGGAATAAAATGCACCCTCCGTACACAGAGGCAAACTATATATCATTTGAAAGCTTAGACTATCTTCTTTCAGAAGAGGTAGGATGTGGTGGTGAAAAGTATTGCCGTATGCTGAAAAATTAGGAAATACAAGAACCATTGAATTGCATCAATCTAGTTTCAAAATGTCTATATCTTCACTCATACGAGATATAAAGCAAAATGGTTTATGTCAATTGATTGCACAAAGGTTCTTCAATCGTCCAATATCAAAAAGTATTATAACATCATTGACCTGTGACGTCACAGAGGGGTCATCTTCAAAATACAATTAAATTACATCAAATGCACTAAAACCTATGTCAAAAGTTTTTTTGTGGGTTAAATACTTCGTTGTTAAATGACCAAAATGGTTGTTATGTCGAATTTAGTCATCGGTCAAATACTTCGGCAAAGATTTGGTGCGATTACCTTTTAAATCCTCAATATAACGATCGTCATTCATCATGGGATATTAGGTAAGAAAACGACAACTACTGCGTTAGAGGACGGGTTTCTCGGATGCCAGCCACGAAAATAATTTAGTTCCGTGATTTAGACACTCAGAGTCATTTGACGTCGTAGCTGTATATTGTTTTGTCAAACGTACAAATTATTTCGGAATTGTAATAGGGGATCGTTTCAAAATATCCACAAAACATACGGGAAGACACAGAGTGGCAAGAAGTTTCAAAATTGGCGAAAGAGTGCTGCGAGCATCAGTTTTCACATCAATTATTTATCTAATTTTCTGACAGCATTAAATAGATCACTGCAATACAAGAACATGTCTATAAACATACCCACTCTCCTGGTATGTCCCAACCCCACAGCAGCCTGAGTATAGGACTTTTATTATAACATCACTATATGTACGCGTGTACCTCAGAGCAGTTGTTTCAGATATTTTTGAGAGTATAAATTCTGTAAATCCCTGGTATATCTTCCATCAGGGGCAGCCTAATCATAAATACAATAGGACAGTCCCGATATAGAACTCTTTAACATAATAATAATACGTATTTATTTCAGACACAGATGGTCTATAGAATGAACAAATAAATGATAAGATGGCAGCCAAAAGACAAATTACTAGCGCGTTACATAGATTTGGAGATACCAGTGACAAACTAGAAGTCTGAGACAAATCGGAAAGCCGCAAAGTTATAAGTAAGAAGTTGTCTGTCGACATAAGTCTGTTCCGTAGAGAATTAATCCGGCTTCGAATAACCTCAGTAGTATACAAAGGGTGAATTGAACCCTATTGACCTCAGAAATTTGCATATTTTGTGGAGGTCACGTGGAGGTCACACAGCCAATGAGAAGCGAGTATTTTGACCTCTGACCAAAAAGCTACCTCCAGCACAGGAGAGTTCCAAATTTGCATATCACGTGACCCAGGTCAAAGATGTATTCCTCCGCGGTGATGCGGTCATGTCTGGCGGTGATTCGGTCTGCTTCCGCGGAGAAAAAGTAGTCCTTAGATAAAATGGTCCGATGGGGTCGAGTGAGGTATCAAAGTGAAGCTTATGTGAAGGGGCATCTAATGGGCTGGGTGTGGGGTGGTCAAAATGGCGGCGTGTGGGGTGGTCAAAATGGCGGCGCAAGGGAGCAAACGAGGCGGTGGGGAGGTCACGGGGAGAAAAAACCCTCACATTACCCTAAAAAAACCTCTAAGCCATATAATAATAATAAACATAATCTATAGGTGTTGTACCATGTTAATAGGAGCAGTCTAGCATCTGTACCACCCTAGGGTCGAGCGTTTATTGTCCCGTGTATCTCCGCAGAAAATCAACAAACAAAATGGCGGCTCCAGGATGGTGTGGGGACACCCTTTCCACATCACGGCGTCGATCATAGCGCCATCTGCACACACTGACGCAAGGGAGACAACTCGTGTGGCCCAAGGGTATGGAAATAGCCGTTTTGGAGCTAGGGGAGTTACTACTGGCCCAGTGGGGTCGAGTGATGTATCAATGTGAAGCCTAGGTGAGGGGGCATCTGATGGGCTGGGTGTGGGGTTGAACTAGCGTCATTCTGCGCATGCGCGGTGGCCCAAGGGTATGAAAATAGCCGTGTTGGAGCTAGGGGAGTTACTACTGGTCCAGTGGGGTCTAGTGATGTATCAATGTGAAGCCTAGGTGAGGGGGCATCTGACTGGACTAGTGGGGTTGAATTAGCGTCATTCTGCGCATGCGCGGTGGCCGAAGGGTATGAACATAGCCGTGTTGGAGCTAGGGGAGCTACTCATGGTCCAATGGGGTCGAGTGAGGTATCCAAGTGAAGCTTAGGTGAAGGGGCATCTAATGGGCTGGGTGTGGGGTTGAACTATCGTCATTCTGCGCATGCGCGGTGGCCCAAGGGTATGAACATAGCCGTGTTGGAGCTAGGGGAGCTACTCATGGTCCAATGGGGTCGAGTGAGGTATCAAAATGAAGCTTAGGTGAAGGGGCATCTGATGGGCTGGGTGTGGGGTTGAACTACCGGCCTTCTGCGCATGCGCGGTGGCCCAAGGGTATGGAAATAGCCGTGTTGGGAGCTAGGGGAGCTACTCATGGTCCAATGGGGTCGAGTGTGACGTATCAAAGTGAAGCTGATGTGAAGGGGCATCTGACTGGACTAGTGGGTTTGAAATATCGGCCTTCTGCGCATGCGCGGTGGCCCAAGGGTATGGAAATAGCCGTGTTGGGAGCTAGGGGAGTTACTACTGGTCCAGTGGGGTCGAGTGATGTATCAATGTGAAGCCTAGGTGAGGGGGCATCTGACTGGACTAGCGGCTCGGGCGTTGTCACCATTCTGCGCATGCGCGGTGGCCCAAGGGTATGGAAATAGCCGTGTTGGCATGTAGGGGAGTTACTAATGGTCCAATGGGGTCGAGTGAGGTATCAAAGTGAAGCCTAGATGAAGGGGCATCTGATGGGTTGGGTGTGTGGTAGGAATATCATTCTGCGCATGCGCAGATGCAATGCGGAGCTCTCGTCCAATCAGAAGCGAGTATTTTAAATCCGCCACGGAGCTCTCGTCCAATCAGAAGCGAGTATTTTGACCCGGTGCATTATGGGACATATCCAAGATGGCGGCACGTATGTTCAAGATGGCGGCACATCCGGTGTCGAAAACTGGCCATTTCTGTCGGGATGTGGTCACTTAGTGTCGAAAACTGGACCCTGTATGGGTCCCGCTCTTTGGAGCTAGGGGAGCCACGAATGGTCCAATGGGGTCGAGTGAGGTATCAAAGTGAAGCATTCGTGAAGGGGCATCTGATGGGCTGGGTGTGGGGTTGAACTATCGGGATTCTGCGCATGCGCAGTCTGGCCGTAGTATAGAAATAGACGTGTTGGGGTGTAGGTGGGCCCCTAGTGGGTCGATGGGATCGAGTGAGGTATCCATGTGAAGCCTAGGTGAGGGAGTTACACTAGGGTGTCGTTTCCATTCTGCTGCGCAGGTCACGTGGGGGTTGTGACGTCACTTCCGGGTTTTTCACTAAAACTACCTCCAAACATAGAAGAGTTCCAATGTTTCCTCTTAGACGTCCGTATGTTCAACCGCCGGGGTGTTTTCCCGCAGCGGCTCGCCCCGGCCCCCCAGCGCGAGCGCGCGCGCGAGTTCTCCGGAAGTGCGCGTCATCCCCGGCAGTGCGCGCGCGGACGCATGTCAGGTCAAATGGTCACCTCCAGGTCAAACGGTCCAATGTCCAATGAGACAATGTTGCGGCATCGCTATAGTCAGAGCTTGAGCACAAAAAAGGGGATTCTAGATGAACCTGGGAAAGATGGGTAGTTCCATTTGGACCAATCAGCGGTCGAGAAAAAGAGCCAATCAGCGGTCGAGAAAAAGAACCAATCAGCGGTCGAACAATCAGCCAATCGAATTGGGGTACTCACGGTGTGCTTTCGCTGACGTCCGCGCCTACATCTGGGTTCTTGTACACCCGGGTAATGTTTTTCTGGACATGGATGGGTTACCTTTGGCTCCATTCTAGGCCACTGATTGGCTAATACGGTGTTCAAAACCAGTTTCATGCATTATGCTCATAGAACTTATAGTAATAATCTATACGTGTTGGACGAGTCTCTTCACTCACCGTATACACGTACCTCAATGAAATGCCCGCTCCAAACCTAGACCAAAAACACGTACTTGGTCTGTAGGCTGATTTCATTGGCTCTCTATTTTACTATAGTGCTCTTGCATTCTAACCTTGATGGGTTACCTAGAACTTATAGTCATAAATATAATCTATACGTGTTGGACGAGTCTTCACTCACCGTATACACGCACCTCAATGAAATGCCCGCTCCAAACCTAGACCAAAATACGTACTTGGTCTGTGGGCTGATTTCATTGGCTCTCTATTTTACTATAGTGCTCTTGCATTCTATACATTTTGGCCCCATCCTACACCACTGATTTCAGTTTGACTGAATCTCCACATTGGGCATTGATGCATTATGAATAAAACACACAAGACAGGGTTTTTTGGTGAGATCTCATTTTTTTTATTCAGTGAACAACAACAACGTGAGAACAACCACGTGGAAACTGAAGCCCAGAACAAGGGGCTTGTAATTAATTGAAGCCCAGAACAAGGGGCTTGTACATTGAAGCCCAGAACAGGGGGCTAGTAAACTTAAGCCCAGAACAGCGGGCGTGTGTACATTGAAAGAATTCAAGCCCAGAACGGGACTTGTACATTGAAATGATGGGCGGCCCAGTCATAGACGAGTACATCGCGGTCCTCGGCCTTGGGGTACTCGTCAAACATCTGTACGATGGTAGATAAGGGTCTTCCCGGCATCGATGGTACAGGTAAAACAAGCAATATTGTCCGCACACGCCACTGGTCAGGCTTTGCAACGTTTGACTGTTCCAACACCACGTCTCTGTGCCTTGATCCATGAAGTTTGTTAAATCGGGATGGAGGGGTGGCAGGCCGTACGGGTCAAAGTATTCGCCCTGCTGTTCTGTCAAGTACACGGCCACCCAGTGTTCACCGGGTTGATCCGAGGCACTGTTCGCAGTGAAAGCCTTCCGTTTGTTATATCCCCCATTGTCCACCGTGTCCATGTGCTCGGGCGTGTCCTTGTAGAATAAAGCGGTTGTCAGCTGAGATTTTTAGCCTCTCGGCCATACGACAACAGTGTCTCGATGTAGGCTCGATAGGGGTACGTGTTGTTGGAGTCACTGATGAGTTTGTCGCTGAGAAAAATATCCACCTGCTGAAACATCGAGTGCAGCCAGAGATTCGTCGGGCCCACCGTTGTTTGGTCAGCGATTCTGGTGCCAGCTCCATTGACCACCTTGGCTTTCACATACAAGTAGGTATGGGCTAAATCCACATAGGCCGTATCCGCATTACTGATGGTGAACTCGATGGGCCCGGTTTCGTTGATGCTGGAGAGCGGGGGATGCTCCACCCATAATCCTTGTTCGACACTGGTCTGTGTGGGCGGCACGGTCCACAAATCAAATTCACTGTTGGTGGAGGGGCAGGACTCGGCGTGGATTAAGGACATGTTTTAAGAAAAGATATCCTTTGTCTTCTTCGATGTGCGTCGTCGCTGGATCGGTCGTCGACTGGTGCGTGGTCTCCGTGGGGCAGCTCTTTTATTCCCTACGGTGCGTTGTGCTTTGGCCACCAAGATGCCTCCCGCTTCTTTGGCCCGCCGTTTCAAGGATTCTTTGGGTGCCGTACCCCCCAAGACATCACCGGCCACTTGCAGTCCACTGTGTACCGCTTGTTTGCCGATTGCTTTCACCCCACGCGTCACCAAGGGCAGGAACGTTTTCACAATGCTGCCGAGTATGTTCCCCAGACCATGTCCTCGTTGCATGCGTGCACCGCTAAAGACCGGAAAACCACCCCCGGCCTGTTGGGCATAATAGTCGGCATAGCTGCGTGCATCGCACTCGTAAGGTACTTTCATTATGCAAAGTGGGGAGCACGTGCTTGTCGAAAATGAAGTGTCAGCACCATTTTTCCTCGTTCGAATGCCACCGGTCGTCCCGTGTCATCTCTTATATCCGACGTGATCGTGTTGATGTCAGTTTGTCGTACGGGCAAGTAGAGCATGTGGGTGAAACTGTGGGTGACTTGACCTCCATACGTCTTTTAATGGGGACTACCCGTAACAGAGGTGTGTTGATATCGCCCACGATGTGGTTGTCCACCACGTCCGAGTAGACGTAGAGTCCGTACATACCCGACTTCATATCCATCGGCATCTCGCCATGGTGTTCGGTGGGACCAGCGAACGTCTTTAGATCGAAACCCAGCATTTGCTGTAGGATAGGACTCAGTACGACACTTCGCCTTGCCGGTCACGATAAGCTCTGCCTTGTCGTTGTGTGCGTTGTAATCGAAGTCCACGTGATTCTTGAAGGGATAGGCTTTGATGGGTTTTGAAGTATTCGTCACCTCCCGTAGAGCCTTATAATGCAACAGTCTTGACAGCCCACCCATGAACTCTTTGGGGGTATCGTATTGGCCTTCGGGCAGGGTGAGTCGGGTGTTTTTGCCTTCGTAGGTCACCTCGTACCACACTTCATTGGCTCGCACGTTGTACCACGAGTAAGGGTATTGGATATCCACGAGGCCACATTCCCAGCGTCCAGGTAAATGCAACGGTTGCGGTAACTGGGTGACGTACTTGGCCACGGTGTTGTCAGGAAACATATCCAGCGAACTGTTACTGGGTAGGGTCAGGTAAAACATGGCGACTGAGACTGAGCTGTCCTGCTGCTGCTGTTGGTTTCAATAGGTGTTCCAGGGCTTGGGCGGTTGTGTCCGGCGTCGTGTTCGTCGCGTTGACTTGCTACGTGTCACGGCTCTGGAGATGTGGGGTGTCTTGATCGAGGGTGGTTTTTTAAAGGTCTGAAAAGAAGGTGCCCGTTGTGATGGTGGTGGAGTTTTGGGGGGCGACTCCGGTTCCCAGTCGGCTTCCCAAGAAGGTTGTGGTGAGAGTCGTGGTGCACGAGTCGGTGAGTCACGCTGCATAAAGGCCCAGCGGTGGGGGTTCCCCACCAATTCCTGTGGTACATGCATGTCTTTCAAGCCTTGAGCGAAGACCTCCCATCCTCGAGGATCCGTGCGCGACCTGCGCTGACGCATCAGGTCATTCACTAAATCCGTCATGTGGGTCCCCGGGACCACCTGATTCTGTACCAGGAGTTCGCCTTTATCATTCCAAGCCATGTTAGGATTCTGTTTCATCCGTTGTAATACCAGGCCAGCTTGTTTCTTGAACGATGCAGGTACACTCTTCAGCACTTCGTCTTCCACCCACTGTGGGGCTGTGGGGGCTACCCCATCCGGCTGTTGGAACGGTGCTGAGCTCGGCGGTCTGTCACGTGGTGGTGGTGGTGGTGGTGTTGCTGGGGTAGAGCGAGTTTTGTATTGGTCCATGAACGTCATGTACCGTTGAAGCGTCTCATTGTACCGTTGTACTTTCTCACTGTCGCTTAACCCTGGTCTCTGTAAGATCTGTTGCATCTCTCCATCGAGGGTGTTTATGGTCTTCACCGTAGGTGGGACAGGGTAGGGCGATTGGAGGTTTTGAAGGAATCGTGGTTCGACGAGGACCATTTTTTTCGTGTGGTTCATTGTCGGCCGAAGAGTCCACCCAATACCGGACCCAACACGGAAGCGGCCAACGGTGCTAAGATGGCCCCGAGAAAGCCGCCTTTCTGTAACACCTTTTCTTTTGTGTTTGAGGGACCCGCTTGTGGACTAGGGTTCGGAGACCTGTCTTATGCTTGGCCAACTTGGTCTTCTGAGCCGGAGTCAGTGGTACGTTGCCTTTTAACAGGTTGTACCCGATCTCGCACAGACAGCGTACAAGGTCAGGGTCCGCACCGCGTATAATGGTTCGGACTAACTCGGGTTGGGCCGTCTTCAATACACGGAGCGTGGGAGCGTGCTTCCGTACTCGCGCAGACATCCTGTACAACTAATGCCAGAACCCACAACGCTGCTCTTTTTATCTACCTCAGAGACAAAGTCAACCCTGCTGTGGTATTCATTCTTTTTATTATTCCCCATCATCAAACACACAGACCCAAGCTGGGGGAGCCACTGTGGGTGTGTTTACATTATTTTTGCATGTACACGTGGTGGGCCTCTCCGGGAAAGATGCCGGTCCGTAGTCGAAGGTGGTCGGGGGTGGCTTGCTTCAGGTCGAAGAGCATATACCCGTGCTGAGGGGTTGTGGCATCTTGGTGAAGGCTTCCAACGCAAACGGTGTGCGGCCGGGATACATCTGTCTCGCCAGGTGCAGCAGTTGAGTGGTATCTCTCGGGTTTTTGAAGGCCACCAGGTAGTGGGCATTTAAGCTGATATTCCGATGTTCTTTATTTTTACTGAACAGATTCTGCACAATGTAGATGATGCTGAGCCGTCGATGATGGCTGCCTTTGGTAAAGAGTTGGGTGACCGCGCATCCGTCTCCGCCATGAGATCATCCAGAACCACCAAGGTGTCGGGTTCCAAATCGGCCAGGTTGGGTAGGCCTTCCACGAACGTGATGTGGGGCATTGCTGCATACGCTGCCTGCCATTCTCCGTAACACCACACGACTTGAGCAATAGGTGGGGTGATCATGCTGTCGGCGTGTTGAAGGGGCTTCCTGACGAAGTGCGTTTTGCCGGAACCCGTCGGTCCTGCGATGACGCAAGTGAAGGGATGCTGCCACCCAGGGTCCATGGTTCGAGGTGTATCCGTTGTCGTGGTAACCCGCTTTTGTAAATTTCGTACGAGTGAACTGGAGTGGTGGTGGGTACAACGTCGGTCGTCGTTGTCTGTTCACTGTCAGGGATGGTGCTGGGGTGGGTACAACGTGGGTCGTCGTTGTCGGTTCACTGTGAGGGATGAAATCCGGTGGGTGTTCAGACGTAGTGGGCGTACTTGGTGTAGGTGTAGAGCTTGGTGTGGAGCTCGACGTGGCTTGTACACGGGGTGTGGTGGTGGTGACTGGGCTCGAAACGACTGGTGCTCTCTGTAGACCGGTTTCACTGGTGCCTGGTGTTCTCAGTTGGTTAAGTAACGTGCTGACATAGGCTACGTCGTAAAACACACCTCCGTACAACACACGCAGCAGGGTTAGCAATAGCACCCCAAAGCCCACTTGTGCTTTGCGCGTTTTGGGAGACGCTGTGTTCAGAGGCAGCTGCTATTTGTCCATAGCACTGTGGTCGGACGTGGAATGAAGGAGGACGGCAGTGGTGTCTGGCTTTATAGTCGTTTCACCTGGTTGGCCGCGACCCAGGAATTGAAGGAACGGGGCCAACCTTGCCATTTCACGAAATGAAACAGTTTGCCACGTCGACGTTCCGTTTTCAAAATCTGCTCCACCGTGTAGTAGTCTTGCTGTGTTTTTACAACAGGCTGTAATTCCGTCTCGTAAAACGTCCCCAGCAACGTTTCCCCTTGGAGATCTTCCAGTTCATGGACTCGCCGCTGTCGGGGTAGGCGCCGTTTAATCAGGAAGTGCTCATCGCTCCAGTTGGGCAAGTAACTTTTCTCGAACTTGCCCTTGACTTTACTGATCCGTACAGGGTCCCCGACCTTGTACACCGCCTTCGTCGTTCGCTGCGATGGCCTGGGGTACAAGACACGCCGGACTTGGGCTTCATTGCGTTGGGTCACGGTAATGGGGGCTCTCTCTATACTCCGATGATAGGCTCGATTGTAACCCCTCACCAGTTTCGGGAGAACATCGATGTACCGCCTTGTATTCTTATAGGTGAAATATTTATACATGCGGCCTTTGAATGTCCTGTTGAACCTCTCCACCACGGAAGCCTTGGTCTCGTTGTACGTATGGAAGAAAAACACCTTCTGTTTCTTGAGAAAGGCTTGGAACGGTCTGTTGAGGAATTCCGTGCCTTCGTCGGTTTGCAAATATAAAGGTTTGCGCCCGGTCTTGAAGATGTCTTTGAACGCCGCTATGAGATTTGCCCTCGTGTTCGTCCGGATGGGTACCACCCACGCATACTTCGATAGGATATTGGTGCACGTCAAGATATACCGATTCTCATCGTTGTGTTTGGCAAAGGCGCTCATATCGACCAAATCCGCTTGCCACTGGGCATCTATTCCTCCCACGATGACCCGGTTCCGTAGAAAATGGCGACGGACAGATCGATGTAAGGTATAGGTGTCTTGTCTTCTTAACCAATCTCGGACTTGGGCACGTTGTATCTCCTGGGGTTTGGCCGCTCGATAGAGAGCCGACAATGCACTATAGGCCGCCGGACTGTCGGGACTGTAGTATAAGTTATCCAGCACCTTCTCCCAGCGCTTCATGGTGACAAAATGATGATGCACCCTGGCTCTATCGTTTATTTATAACGGGTATATCTTGGGCCGGACTTTCTTTCTGATTTTCTTCATTGGCTTTCACAGTGTCCATGGCAAATGACCAGTCCAACTCGTCTGATGACCGCTTGATAAGCACTTCATCCACATCTACCACGGCATCTTCCAAATGCAGACCATAGATCAGGGTGAAGGGTAAAATGCACTGTACCCCGATCTAGCCGAGCCAATTGAGCAAAGAAAGGGCCGCGTCGGATGTACACATCGTGACACAAGTGGATGAGGTCGCCGTCCAGTTCACCAGACAACACCCGTTTGAATTTGATCCAGCCCTCTCGGGACAGACGAATGTGAGCCGGGCACGCTTGTGTAGGGTCCGTGTCTCCCACCTCCTCCATGATATCGACCTTATCCGCATACACGTGCAGGAAAACCTCGGGGGTCAAGCTGAGATACGCCAGTATCATATGCTCCGCCATGGTCAGTACGTGAATGGTACCAGAGCTGACTGTTTCTCGTATTTATAGGGACAACCCCGTGAGATCAAAAGGATCAGGTGGTCATATCACTGGGCTGGTTGAGTGTAGCCGGGTAATCAATGGCATCGTCGTCGGGTTCATGTAGTTGTTCATTGGGTTCTGCCGCCGATTCTCTCAGGGCATGAGCCCACTCCAACTCGTCTGATGACCGCTCGTCCGGTGTAAACAGCTGGTCCACGATAGACACCACTTTCTCGAAGGCTGTCCACAGATCGGGGTCTAGGGTGAAGCTTCGCGTAGCATCTTGGTAGCGGCCCAGACGTGGGAAGAAAGGTCCACGGTATACGTACATGGCATTGTCTATGTGGATGACGTGTCCATCGAGCTCGCCGCTCAACACCCGTTTAAATTTGGTCCAGCCGTCACGGTGTAGCGTCACCGTATTCGATACGGTCTCAGCGGGCGACCAGCAAACTCCACGGTCGACTACATACAAGAGATATCATTCATGGGATGTTTCTTTGTTTATAGAGTTGCTTGAATTTCTCATTAAAAATATCTATGTGAAATTTGGCAACACAATATATCAGCAGTATATAGGTATTCCAATGGGTACTAATTGTGCACCCCTGTTGGCTGACCTGTATCTGTTCTCTTATGAATATGACTATATGCTGGCGCTTTCAAAAACCGATCCACTCAAAGCCTGTTCCTTCTCATTCACCAAACGCTATATAGACGATCTTCTCGCTGTGGATAATCGCTATATAAATGACGCAGTGAAGGATATATATCCACCTTCACTGGATTTGAAGGAAACTACAGATAGCCCAACAGGCACATCTTATTTAGATCTCTACCTCTATAAAAATGAAGCGGGCATTCTCTCTCGTCGACTTTATGACAAAAGAGATGATTACAATTTCGACATCGTAAACTATCCCTTTCTGGACAGTAATATTCCAGTGGGACCTGCATATGGCGTATACATATCTCGCTTAGTAGCATTTGCTGGATCCTGTGTTAAATGTGACGATTTTAATCAACGTCACAAAACATTGTTGCAGAAACTATAAAACAGGGCTATTCCACCAAGCGCCTCCACTCAAAGTTTCTCAAATTTGGCGATACATATCGCATGCTGATAGCAAAATACGAACGTAGCGTGCAAGATCTATGGCGCTACGTTTTGTAACATGTGTCTAATTCCGCTTAACCCGGGGCTAGGGGCCGTATGAGCCCATGTACTTCAAGATCCTCATGGTACCCATATGAACAGTCACAATCAAAGCGTGGCTGAGGTACATCATTTTTAGATGACGACTCTATAACGAATATTATGGATTAAGAATACTGATCAGCGATACGGATTTGATATTTTGGAACATCATGATATCTTGCCGGTATCATTGAAAACTGTTGACCGCTTCTCTCTTGCAGGAAACAAGCCTATGTTTATGTATACGTTTGTCTTTTGAATTTGGTGCTAATACTGTTATATGGAAATGGAATAGGTCTTTGGATTATGGACGCGGATATTCTCTAATGGACGACGGCTGGATTATGAATGACGGACTAGACGCTTGTAATTCCACCAGGGTGACTTTATCTTCATAGACGTGTAACCCCACCCGGGGTGTAAGGGGCAGGATGGCTCGTAGGACGGGTGACATGCTTGGTCCAATGTCGAACGGTGAATGACACACACTCTGTCTGACCCTCGTATTTATAGTCCCCACTGTCAATACCACAGCGCCAGGGTCAATAGGGCACAGACTAGTGTGAGGCCAACCAGCTGGCGCTGGTTCCGGCGTGAGCGCTCCTGGTCCATAGCGCGAGCATCAAGGATGGCTGTCATAGTTTAGTAGTGGTGAGTGATGGCACGCCTCTCCATCGAGTGCACTCTGTGGAGGACCGCTTCTGTGAACTCGTTCAGGATCTGGCGTCGTCCCTCGTTGTCGTCGCCATCTGCAAACATGGACCGGACCACTGCTCGGTAACCCGTGAATGAATTCACCGCGGTGGCTTGCTGTAAAATGCGAGTCGCACAGGGCTGGATCTCCGTCATGGCTCTGCAACCGTAGAAGTGAAGGTGTGTGATCCCGAGAGACGTGTTTTATAGACCATGTCACACATGCGCGCCTAGCTCTACGGGTGTAGTCCGTGATACGTACTATTCTGATGGGTTAGTCCAAAATAGAGAGCGACAACAACAACACAGATTACAGATCAATCCTTTTATTATGCGTGAACATCATAGGAATGCATGTACTGACCTGTCTGTGGGGGTTTCCCACAATGGCGTTCACCTTCGTGTCTTTTCGTGTACGTCCGTGTCTTTTCGGGTACGTCCGTGTCTTTTCGGTAAAGTCCGTGTCTTTTCGGATCGGTGACGTCCGTGTCTATCATCCGGGCACTTCGCGTCTGCGCCTGCATTGGGTATGTATAAGGGTCTTCATGCGTGCGCGCGCACAATGCGGCTCAGTCGTACACCAGTACACCAGTCTCGATCCTCGACTTGGGGTAGAGTGTGCTAAAAATAGATTACCAGCTAGCGTGCTATAAAAGGGAAGCGGCCTTGCCATTTCATCAGACACTCTATCAACCACCAAGATGTTCACTTGCACAACTTGCCAAAAGCAGTTTACTCGTCTAGATAATTTACGACGCCACGAGGACTCCACCCACAACGATGGACTGTATACTTGTATAACCTGCGCACGGTCATTTAATCGGGAAGATGCTTTACTGCGCCACGAACGTTCAATTCATGGGCCACCCAAGCGTCCATGCGAGGATTGTGATCAACTCTTCAAACGACGCAGTCAGTTGCTGCGACACCAACGGTTGATTCATGGTCCGTCTCTACGGGTTGAGCGACAACTTCCTACTGAAGAGGAGCCACGGAAGGTGAGATCCAGTGAAGATAAGCGCGGGGAGACGAACGCCACTGGTGATGCGATGAAGGAGAGCCCGCCTATACCCACAGTTCAGAAGAGCCTGAATATCCAGCCGGACCCCAGCGTTACGGTTTCGAGTCCTGACAACATCGAACATTTTCTGGTGGAGCCCATAAATGTTCCTAGCGATCTCTTACAGGACAACCATCCAATCAGTGACATCGATCGGCGCCATTGGTCCATGACACGGTACTGTTTCCACCCTCAAGATATCTACAATTTCCCACTGACCAACCGCACCTGTCTACGCAGCTACGTGGAAGCCATCTTCAACGATCAAACTACGGCCTTTACATTGAATGTCGCTTTCGGGTACATCTTACGTCACAAAAAGACGGACCAGTTACAGTATTATTATCCCAGTGCCAACAACCATGTGTTTGACCAGCCGGTCACCATCATTAACCGGGGGTCACTAGAGACGATGCTGGAGATACTGGACACCGTGGAACCCTTGAGATGGGCGCATCGTCAACGCCCCAACATTCAATGGGTGGTAGAGAGGGTAACCAATGTCACGTTTTTCCTGACCAAGCTGACCGATCACCCCCATCGGTTGAATGCGTCACCCGTGCACTGATGAATATCATGCCGTACACACACTCTATGTCTACATGCTGCTCGCTGACTTGAGCTCAGTAAACCCTTGTACCTAATGTGACAATGTGTTAAATAATAAAACATGGTGTTTGATATTTCAATTTGTTTTGCTGTGAACATACTAAACATACCCAGGGCGGCTCCCCAGCCTGGGTATGATGTAACATTGGGGATAATAAACTATATAAACATTGCTGAACTTGTTGTTATTCACGACAACCGCTATCCGATTGTATAATACTCCGCGCGCGTCACACACTTGCGCAGACCCACCAAACCACGTCCGAAGGTGAACGCCATTGTGGGGGGAAAAAAAACCCCAGTACATCAACACACACAAACAAGTCTAGACATGTACCCAAGGTCACGCCCCATTCACCCCAACCGGAAGTGACGTCACAACCCCCACGTGACCTGCGCAGCAGAATGGATACGACACCCTGGTGTAACCCCCTCACCTAGGCTTCACATGGATACCTCATACGACTCCATTGGCCCATTCGTGGCTCCCCTAGCTCCAACACGTCTAGCGGGACCCATAAAGGGTCCAGTTTTCGACACTAGGTGACCACATCCCGACAGAAATGGCCAGTTTCCGACACCGGATGTGCCGCCATCTTGAACATACGTGCCGCCATCTTGGATATGTCCCATAATGCACCGGGTCAAAATACTCGCTTCTGATTGGACGAGAGCTCCGTGGCGGATTTGAAATACTCGCTTCTGATTGGACGAGAGCTCCGCATTGCATCTGCGCATGCGCAGAATGATATTTCTACCGCACACCCAACCCATTAGATGCCCCTTCACCTAAGCTTCACTTTGATACCTCACTCGACCCCATTGGATCATTAGGGACTCCCCTACATCCCAAAACGTCTATGCGCATGCGCAGAATGATATTCCTACCGCACACCCAACCCATTAGATGCCCCTTCACCTAAGCTTCACATGGATACCTCACTCGACCCCATTGGACCATGAGTAGCTCCCCTAGCTCCAACACGGCTATGTTCATACCCTTGGGCCACCGCGCATGCGCAGAATGACGCTAGTTCAACCCCACTAGTCCAGTCAGATGCCCCCTCACCTAGGCTTCACATTGATACATCACTCGACCCCACTGGACCAGTAGTAACTCCCCTAGCTCCAACACGGCAATTTTCATACCCTTGGGCCGCCGCGCATGCGCAGAATGACGCTAGTTCAACCCCACTAGTCCAGTCAGATGCCCCCTCACCTAGGCTTCACATTGATACCTCACTCGACCCCACTGGACCAGTAGTAACTCCCCTAGCTCCAACACGGCTATTTTCATACCCTTGGGCCACCGCGCATGCGCAGAATGACGCTAGTTCAACCCCACACCCAGCCCATCAGATGCCCCCTCACCTAGGCTTCACATTGATACATCACTCGACCCCACTGGACCAGTAGTAACTCCCCTAGCTCCAAAACGGCTATTTCCATACTCTTGGGCCACCGCGCATGCGCAGAATGACGCTAGTTCAACCCCACACCCAGCCCATCAGATGCCCCCTCACATAGGCTTCACATTGATACATCACTCGACCCCACTGGACCAGTAGTAACTCTCCTAGCTCCAAAACGGCTATTTCCATACCCTTGGGCCACACGAGTTGTCTCCCTTGCGTCAGTGTGTGCAGATGGCGCTATGATCGACGCCGTGATGTGGAAAGGGCGTCCCCACACCATCCTGGAGCCGCCATTTTGTTTGCTGATTTTCTGCGGAGATACACGGGACAATAAACGCTCGACCCTAGGGTGGTACAGATGCTAGACTGATCCTATTAACATGGTACAATACCTATAGATTATGTTTATTATTATTATATGGCTTAGAGGTTTTTTTGAGGGTAATGTGAGGGTTTTTTCTCCCCGTGACCTCCCCACCGCCTCGTTTGCTCTCTTGCGCCGCCATTTTGACCACCCCACACGCCGCCATTTTGACCACCCCACACGCCGCCATTTTGACCACACTCCCACATCAGCCCATTAGATGCCCCTTCACATAAGCTTCACTTTGATACCTCACTCGACCCCTCGGACCATTTTATCTAGGGACTACTTTTTCTCCGCGGAAGCAGACCGAATCACCGCCAGACATGACCGCATCACCGCGGAGGAATACATCTTTGACCTGGGTCACGTGATATGCAAATTTGGAACTCTCCTGTGCTGGAGGTAGCTTTTTGGTCAGAGGTCAAAATACTCGCTTCTCATTGGCTGTGTGACCTCCACGTGACCTCCACAAAATATGCAAATTTCTGAGGTCAATATGACTCAATTGACGCTTACACTACTACTCCCGTGCACCCCTAAAATTCCCGCTTTCGCAACTACTTCCTCGACGTTGCTTCCAATCAAAACCACCCCAATCGTCTACTCCACGGGGCTTCAAGACGACAGCCTGCACGGTCCCTTAACTGGTTCGCTGCGGCCGGCCACGATCGGAGACCCCGTGTAAACTGTGAGAGGCCCTGAACTTGTCTGTCTACGCGAGTACGGTGAGGCACCATTTTCTAAAATCGATATTTTCAAATTTACCATGCATGAAACCTGATAAAAGCCATACCTATATTGTTAGCTAAGTCTGTATTGATTTTCTGGATGTAAACTTCATATTCTGTCTTAGAAGAACGGGATCGGGAGAAAGAATTATAAAAAGTAAATAATTTTTTTATTCGAGGGGAGATTTTCATAAAATCTCGTCGGGTAGGCCGCTCAGAAATTATAAAATACTTACGGAAAACCCCATCAAAATATATGATTCTTTGGTATATTTTAAGTATAAAAGTTTATCTTTCCGTAGTGCTGATTCCGCTGAAATCAGCGCAACAAACTTTATTTTCACATTTCTGTCAACTTTCTCAGCTACAGAATTGCCGCCAGTATCGAAATTACGTAGTCGTTGTTATTGTAGAAAATCCCACTACAACGTTTGGGCCAATGCACGACCTTTATTTCTGCCACGTGGTTGGCTTTGTCCAATCGCGAGACGCATTGGTATCCAGCTCGGTTTTACCTCGTTGTCAAATCCGTCACTATCGCGTGTTTTCATTGGCCATCAATCAAATTGATGACTATTTACAGAAAGAGGAAGGAATTCCCTTGACAACGATACCTCGATCTTTCAAAATTGCGGTCATATTGCCAAACACGACCATGATGAAGACAGCCAAAAACACGTTTTTCGAGTGTTATTTCGCTGAAAATCGCCGTTTTTGACGATAATAAGGTGAAGTCAATGTAGCCTCTTCCAATAAAATGTATTTACCCTGACAATTTTATATATTTCGGCATAAAATCAAATCAAATAAACGTGGACCAGCTGCTACGTAAGGCAAATCTTGGCACACATGTATGAATGATATTTTCGCTCATGAAACTCGGGTTTAATAGTGTAGAACATCGTAAAAATGAGAACTTCTGCAGTGCACCATAGAGAAGAATCCAGCGGCCAAACAGTGAAGTACATATTCGGCACCTGCATTGCCCAAACACGTCTATGCGTACCCCTAAACTGCCCACTTTCGCTAATACTCCTCGACTGCCCATACGCACCATGGCGTTAATTCGAGTAAAAATCATCTACTACACGGGGGCTTCAATATGACACTCGGTATGGCCAATTTAGAGCAAGGTTGGCCCCCATCTCGCATAAACACGCTCCTGCGCGTTCCCAAAATGCCCTTTCGCTGCAACGCTTCGACTACGCATGCGCACCATAACGTTATTTCCTGTCCCAACCGCCCCAGTCATAGTCTACACGAAGAGGGCTTCAAGGCGATACACTCGACGACCCCACCTAAGCCCACCCAGACCCAGTTGACTTTATTTCGCGTGTTTGGGTGTTAAGTCCGGTTTGTCCGCATTTACCCGGAAAATCCAACGTTCCCACCCATCTCGTGACCGGAAGTGACCTATAACCGGATGTGACCTTTGACCCTGACGTGATCTTTGACTCGAGGGTAACCTTGGCCGGATGTGACCTTTGACCCGGAAGTGACGTGATGATTCTCCTTCTGCAAAAATCAGAAGATATTGCACCTTTATCTACTACTGGGGAACTTTGTTCGAATCGAAACTCAATGTATCACCTCGACACTCTAAAAGGACTAACAGAAACGCCGTCCTTGAGAAAATCGTCCCCACCTCCTCTTGTCTACAAGAGGATCCTGGTGGACTTCTGCAAATTCTATATGTAAACATCTGACAAAAAACTTGAAAATCAATTTCGTTTGAAAATCGGTTAATTTGACACTAAGATCGAGACTTCGGAAATTGTGTATAGGCCGGGCGGACAGGGTCAGTATGGCAACAGAACACTGCATGAGTAATGGAACGGGAAACTTGTATGTTTTTTGTTTCGTTTTATAAAAAGTATGTTAAAAAATAGTGAAACGTATGCATTTCAAACCAAATGAAGATATTCATGCCACCAAAAGATTCAGTTTCTAAATACCGGTAGATATAAGAAGTACAAACCTTGTTTGTTTATATTTCAAAGCTTTAATGAAGCACACGGCCAACATGAATACTTCGTAAATACCAGTACCGACCGTACCACAGGCCTATATCCTTAGTACGGTAGTGAATGACGTGATTTCCCGTCCCACTCTCAAAGCATATCGAAGATGGTTACTGTTCTTTTTACCTGCGGCACGCAGGTCTACGGGAGGCTCGCGTTGTTGTTGTTGTTGTTGTTGTTCTTGTTGTTCTTCTTCTTGTGACTTTTTGAAATGCGCATGCGCTAAGAGAGTGTGATCTCTGCCACACTTTTATTTTCAACCTCCGATCTCACATGACAACACTGTCTTCAAGCGCGTTTGAATTCATTTGCAACTATATTCGGTGGAATTAATTATGGCTTCGTTAATTTCCGGATTGGATTTATTATACATGAGAATAGTGTGAATAACGTCAAAGGACCTAGGCTACGAAGTAGGGTAGGCATTAGGACTCGCTTGGACCCCCAGTTGAAATCCTGCCAATATTAAGATGGGCACGGCCCAAGTTAGAATCACCAGTGATTTTAATCAAAAATCACCAGAAATTTTACACCAAAAGTAGGTCAGCTCGAAACATGCTGGCAGCAGTCCCCTAATGCACCTTCATATAACGTCACAGGACATAAGAAGTAGGGTAGGCATTAGGACTCTGACGCACGCTGAACTATTGGACCCCCAGTTGAAATCCTGCTAATATTAAGATGGGCACGGCTCAAGTTATATTCACCAAATTAAAATCACCAGAAATTTTCATCAAAAGTAGGTCAGCTCGAAACATGCTGGTAACAGTCCCCTAATGCACCTTAATGCCAAAAATGAAGGTTCTAATATCAACGGTAACACTCAGATATAACATATCTCTCAGATATAACATATATATAAATATTAATATTCATGTCACTGTTCCATTGTTTCTCTTGTTGTATTCCTCTTAAAATTCTGTACTCCTCCTTTGACTGGTGTTTGTACAATAAAATCTTGAATCTTGAATGCTTATTTTGCCGACGAAAGGATTCAGATGGACTCACTCATTACCGGACAATTTCAAATGGTAGCCCACTTCGAAGGGACAGAAATGACTATGTAGTATTTAATGAGTTAGACATCCCTGTGGGCGAACAATACCTCGCAGTCGTGCAGTTATATTGAGCACTTTCGGTTACAAGCATGACATTTTGCAAATAGCTATTTTGAATGATTCTCTTTCGGACCACAGCCTCTATCCTCATTCTCACAAGCCAGGGCCTTGATTCGCTGGTATTGATGTTTCCGTCCTCTTCCGCACTCAGAATCCCTTTAGAATAGCATTAATCACTTCCGTAAATTCAATACTTATGTGTATCAGCAAACAATGCGCAGAAACATATTGCATTTGACACCATTCTCTCAAGACGGAGCCCTTTTCTGCTAGAATTTACTGGTTCTATACAAAATTTACGTTACTTTGTCAATCAGTTTTACGTATGGAATTACGTCATATATAGCAGTTACTGGCCATAAAAACGATCTAGTTGACTTCGTGGCCAAAAGCTATGGCCTTTGTTTTCCTGGAGGGGTTTTTGAGTTTGATTTTGATACTTAAATACCTTTCGCATTGACTTTAACTTGGCAGTCATTTTCGCGAATGCAACAATTTGATGTATCAAAAGATAATAACGAGAATTCGACATCATTCTCTTACACACAGACCTTGTTTAGTGAACTAGCCCCGGAATTTCGCACATGAATCACCTTCGGAATGACTTAGTGACAAACATATTCGCGAATTGAGTATAGGAAGATATCCATAGATACTGACTAGAAATGTTTCTTGTTTGCAGAATTTGATTTTAAAGAAAAGAAATTAATAAAATTAGCAACCTTTGAAAAGGCTTGGCCGAACATGTCAGTTGAGATGATATTTCCTAAGAATGAAATAGTTAATCATTTATATAGAAGAAGCAAACCATGTCTTGGTATTGACTTACTGCGTGGAAAAGAGTGGCAAGCAATTTAGTTCGCAGATGATAACGAACGTAAATGCAGAAACCTAATTAATTATTTTAATCGAATTATCAAGACTGTAACAGGCCTCAATTTGAATAGTGAAAATGTGTCATTATGCCTCTTGGACAGTTCGATAAAGCCTTAAATCCCATTCCGTAGTTTCACAGATCGAAGTGATAGACCTGATACTAAATTTATTGAAAAATAACTTTGAAGGAAATATAAATTTTCCATTTTGATCGGCAAATTAAGCGATAATGGAGACTGAAGAGCGAAGATTTTCGCGCTATGACTAAATCCTCGAAATTTGTTTGGATTTCCAAATATTTGAAAGCCTTTTTGATTTGCAAAAGTAACGACTGAACCGAATGTTTTGAAACTTGGCATACACGATACTTGTACCAAAACATTGCCAAAGCGATCATGGTGAGTTCGTCTGTCAATTCAGTATAGACGGCACGGCCGAGTCAAAATCGTCGGATTTTGAATGGGGAAAGTGAATATATATATATATGATATCAGAACTATTACGCAATCCCTACAATTGTGGGTTACAAGTTGAAAATTACTTCCCTTGGCATAAAAACACTGGCAGATGGCGCTTTTTCTACAATTACCACTACCTCCGCTGATATGTCTTTCACTGTATTATTGCCACTGCCGCAGGTTTTGACTACAATGTAGTCATTTCTCACTTGTTTACCTGCGGCACGCAGGTCTACGGGAGGCTCGCGTTGTTGTTGTTGTTGTTCTTGTTGTTCTTCTTCTTGTGACTTTTTGAAATACGCATGCGCTAAGAGAGTGTGGTCTCTGCCACTCTTTCCTTTTCAATCTCACACAAGAAAACTTATTGATGCAGATGCATCAATGCCGGCGGAAACGTTTGTAGCTTATAATCTGCGTATTACAAGCCGATTACGTGTGCAACTGGTGAATACAGGTCACGATGCACATTATGGTAAAAAAAACCGTCGATTTGTTTGTTTTCCTTAAAGGTTTGACTAATGTAGTTCGCGCAAGAACCCATCTGGAAAGTGTGGGTTAGCCGGAAGTTAAGTGCTTGCTGGCAAAATGTGCACATGAACCGCATGTCAAACTAGGACTTTGAAAGTAATGTTCTCCGGTTGACGTATTAAGTCACTTCATATAGCCTGATGTAAGAGATCGCGCTGTGGCATTATACGGGACCCATCATCAAGCCACTATTTCTTTATTGATGTGTGTCATTGTGAATTAAGCCTAGATCGACTTTCTCTACACATCAATCCGATCCGCGTGTTTTACTGTTTCAAGTTTTTAGTAACTCGCAGTTCAATCTCAAACATTTTGCTGCAGACGTACACATGGTACAGGTGAATAACTTGATCATGTATGGTCATCGATTTGGTCTCTCAGCCGTAATAAAATAGTACTAAAGGACATTTATTCGATGAATTCATTATAACAGAATTAATATTAATGTGTTAACTACGAACGGGTGATACAGCCCTGTCGTTTTACGATATGAAACTAGTTGGATCACTCCACGGCACGTCTCTGAAGTATGGCTCGAGAAAACACCTGTTACTCGTCCAATATCAAGATGGCCGCTCACATGTTTACCGAATTCAGATATC
The DNA here is from genome assembly GCA_036873755.1 of Hanleya hanleyi. Taxonomy (NCBI): domain Eukaryota; kingdom Metazoa; phylum Mollusca; class Polyplacophora; order Lepidopleurida; family Hanleyidae; genus Hanleya; species Hanleya hanleyi. The sequence goes on along the minus strand of JAVTVY010030562.1, from coordinate 85,305 downwards.
CGGCGGCGCTGCGCCGCCGGAAATGACAACACTGTCCATTCGGAACTCCCGAGCGGAAATCTACGAAGGGGACTGATTCTACGCTCGGGGGACGACAACATGAATTTCCTATGAATCTCCAGATGTGACGCGCCGGAACGGTTTAATACGCATGGCTCCGAAGCCCAATCACTCTCGCGGAAGCCTTAATCCCCGACCAGCAAATATTTCCCTGCGAGTCTCTGATTTACGTCAGATATTCTAAAAACTGTTTATTCTTTTCATTCGAAGCACGTTTCAATAGAAAACCATCAGTTTAAATGGTACACACGCCACGTATTGGCAAGATATAATTCCCGTGACGTCACTGACAGTTCCCTGACAGGCAAAATGGTACATCTTCAGAAAATTTATGACTAACCCAAAGATCACAAGATTATTATTGTTTAGCATCATCAGATAAACATGAATAGTACGATCAGACAACATGCAGGCGAAAATACGGTATAATTGACGTAATTCGTTGTTTTCCGCGTTTCCATGGTTGATCTTCAATGCAGAATCAAGGTCAACTAAATTTATGTCTGCTGCTTCAAACGAGTAGGCCATAAATAAAGTTCAACGTTCAGTTTTATTTTTTTAACAACAAAACTTGCATAATGATAGCAACAAAAGTACATATCATAGGGCGTGTGAACAGTACTATGTAGTGAATGAAGAACAGAAATGCTGCAACTGCCTTGCCCTGATCAATTATATTGAGAACCTGGTATAGGTCATAAATTTTCCGAAGATGTACCGTCTTGCCCCTGACAGACCGAAACACACGTGACCACGCTCTAGTCCAATATGGCGTCAATGGCCTTCGAGGGACATCTCAAACCGGAGATCCCCGAGAAGTTGCGAATGAACAGTTACGTTTGAATTCATTTGCAACTATATTCGGTGGAATTAATTATTGCTTCGTTGATTTCCGTTCAGACTTCAATTCTCTTACGTCAGTCGCTTAAAATCTGTCGGTCGTCACATCAGTCACTGTCTTCAGATATTACCATTTTCATTGAACAGTATGCACATGTATATACAATTTAAGATCCTTGGATTTCTTATATACCAAGGAAGATGAGCCGCAACCTTGTCAGTGGTTCAGCTAATTTGCATACAGTCACAGGCGACTGTCTTAGAAAGTAGAAAAATAAGTTCACTACTTCTAGTAATCATTTTATCTACCCAATCTAGATAAAACACAAATTGGTGAAGAAACATAACAAGTAACGCATTATCATTATGATTAACATTGAATAATACTTGGTATCAAATTATAGATCATGCATCTATAAAAAACAAACGCAACAATTACGTTTCAGAAGTAAGCGGAACAACTCAGCAACTTTCACCGAATAAAAATGTTTAACTTTACTCCCAAGCAATTCGCATATATGGAAATATGTTTTGAAAGGAATAATAACTTAACCCTCTGTGGAAATCGAAACAATGATCCTCCAATCCCTGGACTTGCACTTAATGTCTTAGCTATACCGACTCATTGATAATACTCAAAACTGACTTTATGCGCAAATGATTTTATAATACATAAATGACTATGTAGTATTTAATGAGTCAGACAATCCTATGCGCGAACAATACAGTTGTGTAGTTATATTGTGTACTTTCGGTACATAGCTATTTCGAATGATCCTCTTTCGGAACACAGTCTCTCTATCCCCATTCTCGCAAGCCAGGGCTTTGCTTCGCTGGTATTGATGTTCTCGTCCTCTTCCGCACCCATAATCCCTTTAGAATTGCATTAATCACTTCTGTAAAATCAATACTTATGTGTATCAGCAGACAATGGGCAGAAACATGTTGCATTTGACATCATTCTCTCAAGTCAGAGCCCATTTATGCTAGAACTTACTGGTTCTACACTTCACAATTTACGTTACTTTGTCAATCAGTCTTACGAATGAAATTACGTCATATATTAGCAGATACTGACCATAAAAGCGATCTATTTGACCTCGTTGTCAAAAGCTAGGACCTTGATTTCCTTGAGAGTTTTTTAAAATTTATTTTGATACTTAGATACCTTTCATATTGACTTGGAAGTCGTTTTCGCGAATGCAATAATTTGATGTACCAAAAGATAATAACGAGAATTCGACATGATTCTCTTATACACACAGACCTTGTTTAGTGAACTAACCCTGAAATTTCGCACTTAAATCACCTTCCGAATGACTTAATGACAAACATATTCGCGAATTGATTATAGGGAGATATCCATAGATACTGACAAGAAATGTTTCTTATTTGCAGAATTTGATTTAAAAAAAAAAAAAAAAAAATTATCAACCTTCGAAAAGGCTTGACCAAACATGTCGGATGAGGTGATATCTCCTAAGGATGAAATAGGTAATCATTTGTATAGAAAGAGCAAACCATGTATTGATATTGGCTTGCTGCATGGAAAAGAGTGTCAAGGTACCGTATTTAGTTTGCAGATGATAACGCACATAAATGCAGAAACTTAATTTATTATTCTAATCGAATATCAAGACTGTCACAGGCGTCAATTTGAATCGTGAAAAATGTCATTATGCCTCTTGAACAGATCGATAAAGCCTTCAACCCCATTCCATAGTTTCACAGATCAAAGTGATAGACCTGATAATAAATTCATTGAAAATTAACTTTGAAGGAAATATAAATTTTTCATTTTGCTCGGCAAAGTAAGCGAGAAGGGAGACTGAAGAGCGTAGATGTTCGCGCTATGACTAAATCCTTGAAATTTGTTTGGATTTCCAAATATTTGAAAGCCTTTTTCATTTGCAAAAATCAACGGCTGAACCGAATGTTTTGAAACTTGGAATACACGATACTTGTACCAAGACATTGCCAAAGCGATCATTGTGACTTCGTCTGTCAATTCAGTATAGACGGCACGGACCAGTCAAAATTGTCGGAATTTGAACGGGGAAAGTGAATATATATATATGGTATCAAACCTATTAGTCAATTCCTACAATTGTGGGGTAGAAGTTGAAAATTACTTCCCTTGGCATGAAAACACTTGCAGATGGCGCTTTTTTTTCTACAATTACCACTACCTCCGCTGATATGTCTTTCACTGTATTATTGCCACTGCCGCAGGTTTTGACTACAATGTAGTCATTTCTCACTTGTTTTTCTCTCTTTTTATTTAGTCATTCCTTGTGTTGCTAAGAAATAGAAAGTCAGTCGTTTGTATATTTGGCGCTGAAGGTGAAGCCCCCGGCGGCTTGTCCAGACAGTGTTTTGTTGACACCTTTTTAGAACGACAGGTGTATAATTAATGCTCAATGCCACACTAATCTGTTAAATTAATTGCCTTTCCATCAGACCTCTTAATCTGATTTCAAGTCATTGTGCTATTGCCATTTAATTGGTCCTATTGTCTTTCAGTGATTTGAGCCCGCAGAGAATCGTCCGAAGATGTCTACAGACATGCAGGCCATAGATGTATAATTAGTTTCCATAATGATAAACATAAAAATATGAAAATATGAACATGGCAATAAAGTCCAATAGCAATAACTTGTCAGATTTACGCATACAAATTGCAAAGAACTCAAGCTACGATGCTATTCAGTGTTCGCCGATTCTGAACAACGTGTGTCAAAACGCACCGGTACGACATTCAGTATGAATTGCCTGTATTGCCTTAGCCAGGCAAATGGCATAAACGCAATAAACATATATCTATCAGTATATAGTGTGTGTACGGCTACTATACTTACCGGTTCAGTATTAAATAAGTATATTTTTAGGTTTCTGTTATGCATATTATATCTTCGATGACATTGGTTGAAGGTACCGGTATATGGACAAATGTCAAAATTAGCCTACTCATTTACGTGAATTTTAAGGAATCTAAAAGCCAATTTGATAATGCTCTTTATTTTTTAATATTTCTCGGTTCGAACAACAGTATCTGAACACTAGTTATTCTTCATAAAGCTTTATTAGAAAGTTTTGGAAATCGATTTTCAAAGCCTGCTGTATTATAGATCTATACTACGGTTAAAATTAAAACTACCGATACAGAAATAAATAGACCTACCGTAGGGGCCTACCCATCATTGGGGTGCCGTTTTATATTGATCTATATGTTTTTATCCCCTAACTTCGAACTTTAAGCTTTGAAAAAACATCGATAAACATTTTAAAATGTTTTTTAAATATACTTCAATAAACTTTCATAAATGATGGATAATACCAGAAGTCCAACTTTGATGGACTTTTGATAATATGGATTATAAATACCACAACGGCATGTAAGCCTCTTTTTCTTACTTTCCCTGTCTAATTTAGAACCATACCGGTACACTTTCCCCCTAAGTTGTCTAAACCAGAAATGTCAGCTGAGCGCTTTAATTCCCCCATTAGATCTATATTATTCAAATATAATTACGACCGCCCTGGAGTTTCACCCCCCTCAGAGTCAGTCTCTCTTGAATTTGGTGCTTTCAATGTGGATTTAGATGACAACCAATCATCACCAAGTCATTCGATCACGTGACAAACCGTCGTCCATCTTGAAAATGTAAACTTTGTGCAGTGAAGAAGTTATTATTTTATGCAGAAATGGAGGAAACCGACGAGTTGAATATGAAAATCTGAAAGCAGAAGACTGAGGTAAAAGCAGAATACGAAATTGTTGAACAGGATCAGGAGTAATTGCGATAAATTCTGGTTTATGTTACGAAACTGCAGCAGGTGCGCGAACAACGACAACACGTCAATGAACCCGATTACAACAACAACATGGTCGTAAATTTGCGAGCAGATATGACCCTTTTAGTTATTTGTGAAATTGTGTTAGCTTGAATTTACTCTAGTTCTTACTACAGGGAGACTTGCATAACTTTTTCGCAATTTTCTCGTTGCCCCAGAGTTATTTATCCGGGTTGTGCAAACAGCTAGCCACAACTGTTCCTATCAATAACCTTCGGATGATAGTCACACCTGGCGTTCATTCATCTCCTTGCGCTTTTACCCGTACCGTATAAAAGTTCATTTTTATGCTCCTTACCTGTTATTTTCGGGAAGCTAATTCCTTCTTTTCCACGCTTGTCGGTTTTATTAAAGTTTCCGGCACTGGTGATCAGCTGTACAAGAGCCGTTTTCACATCGACCCTGACTTCCCCAATGTTACGGTAGACGCCATAGTGCGTGTATTTGGGCCACTACGCATGCGCAGTTCTGGGCAGTTGCACAATATGGCGTCTATCGTAACACGGGGAAAGTCAGGGTCGATTTGAAAATGGCTCTTGTACAGCTGATCACCAGCTCCGGAAACTTTAATAAAAGCGACAAGCGTGGAAAAGAAGGAATTAGTTTCCCGAAAATAACAGGTAAGGAGCATAAAAATGAACTTTTATATGGTACGGGTAAAAGCGCAAGGAGATGAATGAACGCCAGGTGTGACTATCATCCGAAGGTTATTGATAGGAACAGTTGTGGCTATGCAAACAGCTAGCCTGCCCTAGGTCTCATTAGTATTGATCTCATTTTTCAATCCCTTTCAGCAGATAAATGTCACGCAACCAGTTTTCATCAATCACCTATTTATCTTCATAAGCATTAGCGACATATATTCGACTCCACTCCAAGAGCTAGGCACTTGCATATCAAAAACGAGTCGATTCCCATGACCTGCAGTCCCATGACCTGTCCAACCTGAACCACCTATTTTATTAGAGTACAAGTGAGAATAGTTACAGTGAGAAACAATTTACATACCGGTAGCGGCATCTGTATACCATAAAGTCAAGCTGTTGGACTGGGACTGGAACTGGACTTAGTGTATGTATTCACGACTGAGTCGTGCATTGTTATTTGGTATGTTTGGACTAGCATGAATGAAGTTACTTCCATTTATTGCCAATGAATGACAGTTGTGGTGATCAATTTCCCAACGGGTATTTTCCATGTGCTGCGCCATTGTATTTGGTTGATTGGTTGGTTGGCGAGAATGTAATCAACTCGTAACATAAACAAAATCGACTTTCATAGTAAAACCATCATCCGCTTGATCAAGGAAAAAGTCATTCACTTCCCATTTCTGGCGAAAGATCCATTCAACTTGCTGTTCCTGCAATGTTGTTTATCAGCCCTTTTCCAGCTTGGCGAATTCTGGTCAATTCGAACAAGAAATAAGGATGAAGAGGATGACTAGGAGGATAGGATACTCTCAACAGATCAATCCCTGCCTTACCTCTGGTCTGGTTCATCTTGCTTAATGCCCTGACCTTCTATACTAGGTTACCTCGTTATGACCACTTGTGGCCACTGAATGGCTGCCATTGACCGACTGTGAATATGACAGAAGAGGTTAAACTTTTGTTTTGTTACAAATATTCACACTACATCAACTACATGTAGAGTGGGAGGCATGTATCAATAATGAACATGGGTCTAATCTCCATCCCCTTTATCCTAAGTCCTAGATTGAAATAAAATAAAAAAAATAATTGAGGTCATCCTGACTGTCAATGAGAGTTTGTGCCCGAGACAAACATCTGCGTGTACCCAGTCAAATAAAATCTTAAGGGGTTATGGTACAGTGGGCAATAACTGCCTGTTGCTGGAGTTGTTTTACATATGGATGTCCACAGCCTAAACCAAATCCCATACCACCCCAGTTCATATGCTTTTTCGCACATTCGTTTTGGGAAAAATAGCTGTACTACATTTTTGCCAGAACAACATCCACTGCGCATAATAAAATCTCACTATTCAAAACCCTAGGCCAGACTGTACATACCGATAACAATCTGCTAACGGGCAGTTTGGGGCTGATGTAGTCCAGCTAATGTGCACATGTAATTTCAGAAAGCAAAACCTCAAATCGTTAAGCATCCGTTACGCAGAGTTGAGATAGAGGCTATTCAAAATCTTCCCTTAGGTTGCCAGACCTGGGCAGATATTTCAAGTTCTGCTGCTCTTGGTTGTGCTGCTGTTCAAGTCATACCGTGTATCGTGTGTTTTTCACTGTGACACTCGCAACATGTTCATTTGTAGACTGTTATGTATAACTGTTGAATGGTGTAATAACTAGTCAATTTCACAACTTATAATAATCTGTATAAGGTGTGATCATCAGTAGATTGCCTCGTGAACAGAATGTTTGTCATATTATATTGGTTAGTTGTGAATTACAGGTCGATTGTATGGTCATATATAAAATTATAGGTTAATATATTAACTTCTTTTCAGATTTCGTAATACATCTGCATGGATTAATTTGATGCGTAAATGTGCTTGTAGTTTTGTCAGCATTTCCTATAGACATGATAGAGTGGCTGGCTTGCTGTACATATGCTAAGCCTAATGATATAAAAATAAATTTCACCTGCTTGATTGTTGTACAGCATCATGACCATAGTAGGGAAGGATTTCTTAGAATATTGTATTTAATTTATCGTGCTGTGCTCATTGTGATCGTTTCAAAGTTTAATTTTTCCTATTTCATCTTATTGCAGACAAAATGCATGCTCACCATTCTCATGCACGGAGGCGAAAACGACGGCCTCTTCATGGGGTGAAAAGTGTGGATGTCACCCGTGGAAAAACGGGCTATGGTTTCACCATCTCTGGACAGCATCCGTGTGTTCTCAGCTGCATCGTCAGCGGTAGCGCCGCAGAACGTGCCGGACTCAAGCCCGGGGATTACCTGGTATCGGTAAATGGTGAAAACGTGTCTAAAGCTCCTCATGACAATGTGGTGCGAATGATTGGCACGTCGACTGGGACTCTTACCCTGCAGGTAGCTGAGAATTACAACAGTTCTGACTCCTCGGACGATGACTACCACATCAGACCGAAATCCCGCTATCCGAACCGCGTTCGTCCCAGACATCTCATCGGGATGAGCCCTGAAGCTAAGGTTCTGAAAGAGCAAAGTCAAAATACGAGACTGCCACCATCTAGTCAGCAGGAATCCAGACCTAAGTCTAGTCATAATAGATTCAGCAATCAGCACAGAAAACCTCAGCCTTCAGCATCATCAGGTTCACGCGGGCGATCCCATAGTCCCTCCGATGGGCTCGTGCATGTGGAGACAAAGTGGGGTAGGCTCTCGTCTAGCTCTGCATCTCGACTTCCCGATACCAGCAAAGCGGGTAATTTGAGGGCCTACGTAAACACTAAATCGCACTCATCATCAAGTTTAAAGCCATCCGAGGAAAGAACTCATGTGGCGAATGGTGGGAATATTCGCCCAGGCGTGTACCCTGGTGGGCCGTCATATACGCCTGTGAACGGTTTAACCAGGCCACATAGCCAGCCAGAACTGAATCATTCACGGGTTATTGTAACACCTGTATTGGAACATAAACACAGCCTCAGTCCTCAAGAATTACCCCCTGTGTTGTCCCGGGAATCACAAGACCGGGCCACACCCCCATGTGATGCCAAAATGCATCGAGAGAACCGGGATGAAGAAGAAATGGACCATGATGGTGTGGCTGATGATTGTCACCCCAATACGGACATGAAAGCTATAGTTGGTTATGTGGGCACCATTGAAATGCCAGGACATGATAACAGAATGCAGAATATCAGAAATGCTGTGAGGAGGCTCCGAATAGAGCAGAAAATACACACACTAATTTTAATGGAGGTGCTAGATGCGAGTGTCAAACTAACTAATGCCATTGGGAATGTTATGGCAGAATATCCCGCGGAGAAGCTGGCCTTCAGCGGTGTGTGCCCGGATGATAAGAGATTCTTTGGTCTGGTTACGCTTAGTAGTAACAGTGCTGGTGGCGATGCCAGTAGTGACACTGGTAATAAAGATGACTGTGCATCAGGCATGTCCAGTGGCTCATGTCATGTGTTCATGGTTGACCACGAGTTACAATCACACAACATGCACATGCAGAAGGCAGCAGCTTTTAAAGTACAGTGTACAGTGGACCCGGAAACACAGAACTGCCTCGAGTTTCCCCGTTCAGCCACGCCTATCGTCACGAGTGTGTCGCGTCTGTACAGGGACCGGCCGGGTGGCATTGACTCGGATGTCATCAGGTCGCAGATATTCGCCGAGCCGGTCATAGCTCCACAGAGACACCACAGTAGTAGCAGCAACAGTCACGACAGTGATAGCGGGTTAGGCTTCAGTAAGGAAGATAACCAATTAAACGAGCGAGTGTACATCGTCGATGTACCAGCAGGGTTCGCCCGTCAAGACCCGAAGAGGTGGTCACAGCGGGACAGTTTGACTGGCTCAGCCCCGGACCTTCATCACTTGTCTCCTGATGTTTCCACCATGCCCACACCCCACCATCATCATTTCCAGCGTCCAACCATGCAGTGTATGTCTTCTCGTCGCCTGTTGAACAGTTCTGTCAGCAGCGAGGACAGCCTACAGCGGCTTGTCACTGACAGATTGAATATCCAAGCCATGCCGGATCCATCGTCCCTTTGGAAGAGTCACTCTAGCAATGCTTTAGAACTAAATCACTGCGCAGACAGTATGCGGCGGAGCATGCATAAATACTTACAGGCACGTGAACGTCACATCCGGGATGCGCCGGGCACGAGCAGCGACCAGGAATCCCAAACATCGATGTGCTACCGGGCGGAGAACATGTCACGGTCAGCGTCGCACTCTAGCATCCAGCAGCGCCCAGTTTCCGCGCCATTCCATCAGTTAACACAGGGACTGAGCGTGATTGAAAATAAAGCCATCGCTGTGGTCATGAAAGATAAACTGAGTCCCAGAGCTTTTCTACCCCTCGGACCCACCCTGCGATCCCCGTCGGCCCCTCCGCTAACAACATACACAGAGCATGGTGAGGAGGATGACGCTGATATGACCAGTGATTCTGATGACGACTTTGATGATGATGATGACAGTACTTTGAGTATGGAGCAGAAGTTGGCCCGCTTTGACCGAGACCAGACCGCTAAGCTACAGCTTGATGGTGGACCCAGACGATTTTCTGAAGGATTTGTGTTGGCTAAGAAGGTGAGTGTAATCATGTATTTAATTTCCCTGATAGTTCAATCAGAATAATTGCAGTAATAAGAGCTTCATCTGGGAAAAAATATTTTTTTCAGATCGGACTGTTGTCCAAACAGTTAATTCATTTGATTTGATAGTACAAAGTTTACATTTAATTCTGTTAGTTTGTTCTTTGTTGATCATTTTTTTCGATCGGCAAGTACATGTATGGAGTTGTTTCATGAGGGACAACTCTGGTGGTAATGTAGACAAGTTTACCTCCCCTCCTTCCACTGTCTAGATGATTTCACAATAGTTGCACATGCATACACTTTCTATAACACAAGTCCAACAACTCCTTTGTCATATATCACCTTGAATGAAAAGTTAGTTCCTCTGTTAATTAATTTTCTGCTTCTCAAAACCTTTCCTGGCAGAAATAAAGATGAGCTAATTTATGGAAATCGTCCAAGTGCAGTCTACAGTCAAGACCCAAATCTATCCTAACATAGGGTGTTCCTACCTTTATGTTGTCTGGATGCCTGATCAATTTTATGAATGCCGCATTAAATCATCAGGCCTGCCAATTGCCAAGCCAGTCTGACTGGGCATTCTGATCATTGTAACAAAATATAGCAGAAAAATACAATTATTTGTGAATTAAAATCAATCAAGTTTGCAAGTAAACTATGCATATAGGCTAGCTGGTATCGTGTGCTAGAATTATTCAGAATCAATATACAGTCAAGCCTGTTTGCTCATCACAAGAATAGTTGAACTGACAGTCACCAAGAAATGGATCACTTTATAATCATCCCATATATGCCTTGTGATCAGCTGGCTTAGATGATGTGGGAGTTGAAAGGTTGACAGTTTACCAGATAAAATCGCTGAAGAAGCGGTGTGATCGTGTGATTTTTGGATCCTAGTTTCATGGCACAGTGGCTTGGATAGCACTGGGTGTCTTTGTCGATGTTGTTGTGATTATATATTTATTTTATTTCAAGAATATAATTATTTCCCACATTTTCATACACAACAATGACAGTGGATGTCATAAAAATGCTTTCTGTACGACCTACACCGATCGACATACCCCTCCTCTACTAGATCTGCATCTGAGAAGTGACGCAACTACATGTATAATGTGAAAGAATTTGCCACGAATCCCTGTATGCGGTACGCAGTTGAACTTACCTCATGACATTCTCCATGCCTGTTGAGTTTTCACCATAGTCCTTGACCACTCATCTGTTTACTGTTGGTTGTCTGCAGACACACGAATTCCCCGTGTACCGAGATTCTTGGCGAAAGTCGGTATACGGCTTTAACATTATAGTTGCATCACTTGTCATTTAGATGCAGATATAGTAGAGGAGGGGTATGTAGATTGATGTAGGTCGTTTAGAAAGCATTTTTATGACATCCACTGTCATTGTTGTGTATGACAAGGTGGAAATAATTATATTCTTGAAATAAAAAAATATATAATCACAACAATAACAACATCGACGAAGACACTCACTGCCACCCAAGCCACTGTGTTTCAAGGGACGATTTTGGGCCCGGAGTACTGAGTGGCTGGATTCTGGCGAATTGGGTTGACTCATCCTAATCGGGGAGCCTGGGATCATTACACTTCAGATTGAGATGGGTGATTGAGATGGGTTTATGTTTACAGAATATATGAAGAAAAAATTTGAATTTGATCTAAATCAAAGGAATTTTCTGGTGCGGCGTGCACTCGCCGTAAGCCTCAATTTCAAATGCCGTTCAGCGGTATTGCATGGGAGATGTACTTATGTCATGTAACCAACCCTGACAACCCATTGAATGTTGACTTACAACCGAAATTCAAAATACTACAGAATACTACGGGCGTGCCGTATGCATGTAAGGATAAGGAATTTTGGTCATATGCACAAAGGAAAATGATTGGCTGTGCCTCATTAAATCTAACCGTTAGAGCCAGAGTGAATACGAAAAGGGAAAGTTGTTGTGCTCGTGACAATGATAGGCCTACACCTAAACTGAGCAGTTGTTGAAAGTCTTATTTTTGCATCAATATCAGTGTATTAGCCAGAAATGGGAAACTGGGAGTGCAAAATATATTTTAGGGAGTGAGTGCAAGTCTGTGTCCCAGGAATTGAGCAGTGCGTTGCGCTGTGAACAACTAGGCGTGTGGTCTGGCATGTCTGGGGACCGCGTGAGGACGGGTATGTCCCAGCCGTCAAAGACCCTTAGATGCTCAGATATGCTACCAGAGCCATTGCCCAGCACCTGAGAGCCCATTGATCAAGGTTGAATTTCATCTTTTGAAAGAAAAGAAATATCATTTATGTATGTTAAAAAAAAAAAATTGTTTGGGTGTGTGAATTTTTAGATTTTGTAATAAAGCTTCGGTCCTTTTTGTGAAAGGGCTGAAACTGGGTCCCAAATAATCACTAGATGAAACCCAGCCCTGGAAAATTCGTTTTCAGAAAGAGTCTAGAACAATTTCAGGGAGTTTTCACAGAAGGATTTCGCTCAATAATTTCTCATTTTTGCTGTTAGAAAAAAAAAAACAACATACCAGGGTCTGAAATCCGCCCTACGCAAAAAAAAAAAAATTCTCCGGACAAAATTCTAACTGGGAAACATCATCGGACAAAGTTCAGATCTCGTCTTTATTCTTCTTGCAAAGTTCGTCAGATTAGCTTATTCTCTTGTAAAGTGTAGATAATCACGATTGACAACCCATTGCATTTCGGAAATGGCTGTCATGTACCATGAGGGAATCGTCGTGTTGTTAAAAAACCCCGGAAGTTTTGATGAAACTACCATCTGCGCTTGCGCGAGGTATGTTCACCAAAACGAGGGTCGATCAATAGCCCTTATCCCTCTAGGTGAAATTTACACTGGTTACGAGTTTTCCGATGTCTCCCAAAGTGATATGGTAATGAGCTTTCGCCATATATAGCATGTTTGCCGAGACCCCGAGTCGAATGATGATGAGCTTCTGCCATTTATGGATGTTTCCGTATTCAAGAGTTCTTGAAAATTTTTGGGAATACACCGGATTGAGGTAGAGATTGCCCATCTAACCCAAATTCACGTTACAGTTAACTTTCACTTTCCAATGATCTGCGGCAACAACAACAACACCAACGATAAATGGTTGTTGTCAACGACTAAAATTTGCGTTTTCAGCGGTTTTAGGCGAATAATGACAGAGACAGTTTAACAACACGAGTAATTAGGTGTTAATTAAACTATTTTCAATGATCTTGTCAGTCAACAAATTTATTTATGTGAAATTTGGGCACATTATGGACGTAAAAAATCAAAAAATCTCATTTTCAACTTTTTTATTGTTCAGCCCCAGGCCTTATTTTTTCAAAATCTGGCGTGAACGATTTACCATTCGCGTGATTTTTAGCGTACATAACCGATCGTTCTGTTACGCACCAACTTCTTTGCGTAACCGACCGGTTACGTGAAAGGTTACGTAAATTTTCAAAACAATTTGGAGCCACGTGTGGAAAAATCAAACCAGACACGGCTTACTCCAACTAAAACGTATTATTTCATTAATTATTTCACGTGAGTTCGGTGTTTATTACTAAAAAATACACTTAGTTATGTGAAGATCGTCTACAAATGTAAACCAGAGCGTCATTTATTCAGAAAAGTTTGTTGAAACGCATAAAACACACCTTGTTTACAAGCTTCTGCAACGAAATCCCGGAAGCCCCTCCCCACGTTAAAGATATCAAATTGAAGGGCAACAACTCTGCTTTCATTTCAACACAACCTTATTTCATGTCACGTAGTAAAAATGCGTCGATTTTATTGGGTGAAAATGGTCATGTGTTTCGAATCCTTCTCATTCAACCCCAATAAACCCGCGAAAATGCTGATCACCTGACGTAACACGACTTCCTGATTGGTCAAACTGCTCATTAACATAAAATATCGTTGAGTTACGAATTCGACGGAGTCAAAATGTCGTTTGGTTTCGCTGAGGGAAGCCACACGTCGCGTAAACAAAAGGATTTTTACCGATTCACTTGGAATGTTTAATAAATATTCAATATTCGTTATGCTACGAGTAACCAGGAATATACATACCGTGACATCTATAAGAATTTAGACGAGTTATTTAGTCGAGATGAAGCAAAACAGACCGTCCATCGGCATCGGTAGTATTCTGAACGTGATAAAATTCCTTACGTGAGTTTTACGGTACACTATTTTGCCGAAATGCGATTCCTAAATATTTCTAAAGCTGTAAAATGCCAAATATGTTCTGAATGTATGTTCAGGGTTTCAAAATGATTTATTGTGCATCAAATAACATCCATTATCTCAATTTATTGGTCAATTCCAACGACCAGACAGTCACCACTTCTCGGCAAATAGTTTTCAGTGCTGACCTATTTCCATCTGGGCATGCGTAATTGTCTGGCCAGTGAAAACGAAACCACTCCGACACAAACAATTTAACTAGGCCATACGCAATTCATGATTTATCAAACAACCACGGCCATGTAAATTAGCCTGCCAGTCGACAAAAGGAGAAAGAGGAAGTGGACGGTATACGCGGAAATATCGCTGTCGCCACTTTTTATTTTATTTTCACTTTGTGCAGACAGACAATGCCAACTTGTGACTTGCTGGCAGATAAAATTCGCCCCACGTGAACGGTGACCGTTTGCGTAAAATATGATTTGCGTAACCTTCACGTAACCTGAACGAGCGTTCGCGTCAAAAAATAAGGCCTGCAGCCCCGATATATCAAGCTGTGTCTCCCCTTAACTGGACTTCTCTTTGTATCGATTCAGCTTAAATCAACAGGATGTTTTTCTTCATAAAAATTATTTTATGAAAAATATCTAACAATAATATCATTTTTACCTGGTGAACTGTTACAAAAAACAACAAATTTTTCTGTGCATTTTCATCATTCCCATACAATGCCAAAAATGGCAGAGAATGCATCTCCAGCAACTTGACTTCTCTTTGTTTCAATTCAGCTTGAATCAACAGGATGTTTTTCTTCATAAAAATTATTTTATGAAAAACATTTATTAACAATAATATCATTTTACCTGGTGAACTGTTACCAAATTTATGTGCATTTTCATCATTCCTACAGTGCCAAAAATGGTCGAGAATGCATCTCCAGCAACCTAGAAACATTTGGCTTCCGGGGCATAGGCGGCCCCTGGACCCCGGCCTGGGTTTGCTGGGATACTAAAATGTCAGATCGAATTGAAATTCCTTATTTCAGACCCTGACATACTTTTTTGATGAAATGTGGTTTCCAGGTGTAAAAATGAATAGGACCCGACTTTGGGGTTTCCAGCATGAAAAGAACCCAGACACCGTAATCTGACTGAAAAGTCATTGAAAGTGATGTTAAATCATATTCACTCACTCGATAACGTTTGATACACAGGTCAGCAACTATTTTGTGCCAATTGGGGTTGGGGGGCCCTTCCGAAAAACTTCTGTTAGCAAATACCGTGACAGGATGAACATCTACACGTATCTTCCACTTTCCTGAATATTCACTGGAACATCCTTCTTTCCATCTTCACACATCCAGGTCAATCCTAAATCCTCGCAAAGGGTTCACCTGGACATTTTTGATGATTCGAATAGAGTTCTTGAGTCATTGCCTCCATTATACAATCTCGTATATTTCATCCCACGTGTTTGTTTTGAATTAGCATGTCGGTATCCCAAGACTACGGTTTTTGCTTTGACTCCCGATGTCGATTTCATCTTGACATCGTAGCAACTTGGCCCGCGTTGAAATTCAAACCTGTCACATCTCATAACTCACAGGGGGTTGGCCTAATCAACTAGCTTAGCGCGTTCACTGATTGGCAGGGGTTTAGCTAGAATTTGAAAACAGGGAGTCTCATCTCAATTTACCATCCTAGCACTTCAGGCCGGGGTTCCAGATGGCTGGAAATGGATTCTGGGCCATTTCTGGCACTCAAAATTGAATTGAATGGGCTATTGAAATTCATTTTTTTTCAGGAAAATTTCCCAGTTTTTCCAATGCAAAAATTTCAGATTGGTGTTTTCATCAATTTTCATAGGGTTTGTGTGTGAATAATGTTGCTGATAGAAGAGATAATATAATAAAAAAACAAAACAAAAAATGTATTGCAGGCCGTTTTAAATTCAGAATTGTATTTATTAATAAAATGTTTTTACCAACAGTGTTTAATGATGGTCAAAAATATTTTTGTTCAACATTTTATTTATATTTTTCAAATTTATCATTTTCAAATTTTGGTCCAGAGCAAATCATATCTGATTCTTCATTAATATTTGTTGCATGAAGATACTTGCGGCGATATGTTCATTTTGAGAAATATGAAATTTTCCTGGAGTGGCATTAATCTTGTTTCAACAACTACAAAGCGGAATGCACACTAGAGGACCACTTGCGAACGCTTAATATGGTGACATGACATGTTGTTGTTGTCAAAATGTGCCGACTGCCCTGTCAAATGATAGAACGAAATACCTGAAATTCCTTGTTCTGTCTGTCCAGATTCCAGAGCCATTCGCCTGAGTACAAATCCGACATGACATGGTATTGTCGGCCTCGTACTTCAACCAAGGGAATCTTTTAATTCACCCCGGGGAGAATTTTTTCGCTTCTACGCGTATCTTCTTTGGAGCCGATGCTCCAGGATTTACGTGCCGTTCTGGTAAGCCTCGATTTGGAGTTCAAGCCAGGGAATTCCCAAACGGGGAAACACCTGACGTCGCTGAATGCGCTGGACAACAACAACAACAACGCTGTTTTGTACGACGAAGAATCTGAGTTAACCGGATACTTTTTTTACCTGATAACATTTTATTGCCTCTTTTAAACACAGATTACATCTTTCAATCCAACCCGTCTCAATTATAATGATTTATGTTTACAAAAACGTATACCACCCGTTTCAATTAGACAATACCCGTCTCAATGTCACATTTACAAACTTCCCGTCTCAAAGACGGGGAGACGCATTGCTGGCTAATACTATGCTGATTGGGTTAATTTAGAGGAAACCCCTTGATCTATTTATATCCAGAACTCGTATGGGTGACTAATCAAGCCAGTGTATCGATCCTAACAGATCGATCGATACACTGGCTCGCGAGGATGCCTTCTTTCAGGGTTCATGTGGGTCCTGGATTTCCTTGACTTCTGAGAAAATAAATTCCAGGCATCTTCAGGGATAAATTTAAATATAATTATATTCCTACATTGTGAAACATTTATATTATAAATTCCGGGACTTGGAAATCCTTGAATTTTGACAATATTTGTAAAGAGTCCTGGAAAAATCCTTGAATTTTGTTGTTCTCTCTCCCCCAAGAATATCTGCCACAATTAATTACTGGAATTTCTTTCTAACAAACTAAATTTATTCTTTGATCTACATGTAGTCAGATCTGTATGAAACGTGAGGCCTCTGTTAATTAATCTTTAGCTTCTCATGACCCGCCCGCATGTTTTTTGTCGTAACAATAATTACGCATTGTTTTAATTATTTGGCATTTTGCTGCAAAAAAAAAAAAATCTGCAGAACAAAGCAGTGGTCGAAATAACGCCTGCCTACCTGCCGCCGGCAAGTGAATTTTTCCGGCGACAGGTTACAAAAAATCTACCTGTCGCATGCGGCAAGTAGGATTTCATCTAACAAAAATGATAAAATGCGATCAATTTTCGTAAGTACCTTTTAGAAGTCTAGATCTGTCTGAAGGAATGGACAATCCAAGAAATAATCCATTGAAAATTTATTTCAAGCCGATCTTTGGCCATTGTTGCTGGTGTTCTCTATCAACATTTCCCGCGACAAGTTTACTTCCGGTTGCGCGGTAGTCCGGTGCATGCAAAAGTTGGACCTGTTACGAAACGGAATTGGACTATCTGTTTTTTTCCAGTTTGTTCCGATGGTAAATAATAGTTAATTGATAATTCCAACGGGACTCTGGTGGTTGGTTCTAATTTATTGGAAGCAGCAAGGGGAGACTATTGATAAATATAACTGAATATAGTTGGGATACTGGTTAACTCCCCTCTTATTTTCATTCTTTAAAAAGGGTGTTATTTGGATCTAAATTCTATGATATGTCACAGGTGCCGTTTAAATTTCACATGATTTAGTCAACAACAAAGCTTTTTGCAGTTCTAATTGTAGAAATTAGGGGAAATAGTTGTCTTTGACATATCAAAGTTGACATCAACTTTCCATTGGTGCTCGAAGTTTACCACATACATAACTTCTTTTTTATTGCAATGTCTTAATGCAGTCAAATAATTAATAATTACAGCATTCAGCATCATCATAATTTCCTCTCCGGGTCATGAGAAGCTAAAGATTAATTATCAGTGGCCTGACATACATTTAGGTTATTGTACATTGTTGAATTTGCTGCATGAAACATAGTAAAAGGTGTTAAAAATATGTCCAGAAAAATTCAGTTAAATGTCGTGGAAAAAGGTTGTATGCACCTGGAAAAAAACCTGATGGTAACTTGTGTTGGTTAATATAGCCTATGTTCATTCAGAGATCTCTTTAAACTAGCATGACCAAAGTTTTATCTAACCCAATTGGTTCCACTTAAATCAAGTTTGTGTAACATCAAGGAAGTTTGTTTTGTGACTCGTTAGCTGCATACATAGCCTACATGATCCATGTCCATGAGATTTCATCTTTGAAGTAGCAGGAACACAACTGGGCTGGGTGGTGCTTAGTTGGTTCATCGTGTTATATCTGAAATATTGTTGAAACGATGTTAATTTCTATTCACTCACTCACTCACTCCATGTCCATGAAGCATTTATATATGATTATGAGCAGATTACATGTTTAATTTCAACTCTGCTATTTAAAAATAACATTATACATGTATTTAAATGTTTATTGTAATATTTGATAATGGTTATCATTATGGGTTGAATAATTTCAAAATGATGCTACATACAACCATTCCAAACAGTTGGAGCTCAAACAGGTTACAGGGTGATTGAGTATGATTTAACGTCACTTTCAACTATATTTCAGCAGGCCTCGAAATTTGGCGCGAACGAAACGATCGTTCGCGTGTCGGTTACGCAAATCAGAAATGGCCAGAACGAAAAATTGGGTTACGTGAATGTGCTTCTTGGACATATGTTCTGGTAACAAAAGTGACAGTCCCAACCTCTTCTCTGTCTGTCTATTGTGCAAACTTTAACCACATGACGTGTGTCTTTCAGCATGTTTTAAAAGCGAAACTACATGTAAGTCGCAAACTCGGCCCTGTCTGTAGTGAATTTGTAGACAACCACGTGGCAGGTGTCTGTCTGTCAGCTTGCACAGCCTGTTTTGTCTATCCTGGGTTCAGGGCCGGAGTACTATGTGATAAACCAATAGCGGCCAGGAAACAGCTTTATCAAACTTGAACGAGTTGGAAGGGTTACCCGCAAGCCTCCTCGCTCCAAGGTTGTTGCTCCGTGGGGCGCTCTTCACAGAGCTAGCAGCAGAGGTGGCATGCGGAGCTCCTCGTGGAGGAATTATCTCGGAGCGTGGAGCTTGCGGTTAACACTCGTTGTCACTTCCGCCATCTCTAAATTTGCAGGCGGCGTGTTCAACTTCTCTTTTCAATCAGGATTTCAATGGAATCACAAGGAAATGACGAATGAATTATACAGCCAGAGTCACAATAGCCAACCATGAATCAGTCTCTGCGAGGAAGGGCGAGCGATCGCTCGCGCTCGTGCCCACACACGCCCAAAGACCTCCAGGCGACCGATTTATCACTCGCCCATAATTGTAACGAAATCCAGCTAAATGGTATCATAAAACAATAGAATCGCCTCCCGTAAAACTTTAATTTTCAACGAGTACCTCCGAAGAAAACTCAAACACAAAGCGGAAATAAACTTCTAACTTTTGACATGCGCATAACGCGAACGTCCTGACCAAACACCTTTTGCAAAGTGATGCGTGATTGGCTTATTAAGACACAACGAGCACGATCATTGGTACATCATCTGTTACAGGGAAATCAGCGAGCACGTGTTTCTCTGGGCGGGTAATTTGTACCGACGAGAGCTGCGGGAGATCGGCGTACGTGACATGCTGTCTCCGTCTTTTGCTCGAGCGATAATCCTGTTGAACATTTCTTGTATCGTCTCTTTAGCGATGGCAGGCATTCCGAAAGGAAACAAAGTGGAGTTGAAAACTTTCAACAACTGGGGAACAGCCGTTCAACAACACATCGGTTTTACAACCGAGGAGTGGGATGGTCGGCAGTACGTCACATTCGTCTGGTGCAAGCTGTGTGCACGATATAAAGACAAGATCTCCGGACATCCTAATCTCCGCGGGGCGGCCAAAAAAGCATTTGACAGCTATGTAGAGGGTACCAATTCCGTAACGGGAGTAATATCTTGAGGCACCTTGAAGGGAAGGTCCATGGAATATCCATTCTTGTTCATTCTGGGTCCGAGAAAGATGAACCCAGTAAATAGATTTGAATTGAATTGTATATTCTAAAATAAACAATGCCATCATTGCGAAGCAGACGAAAAATAGTATATACCAAGTTGAAAATATTTAGAATAATTTACATACATGTACATTAGAAATTAATTAAAAAACTGAAAATTACATAAAACTGATAAATATATTCCATTTAAATTATACTAGTAATAGTAACAGAAAATTTGAAAAAAAAAGTTCAAATCTAAATAAAGTTCATTATCTGTAAGAACTTTTTTAATTCGTCTTTGAAATAATCATAGATTGTGGAAGATATTTACAATTGTTTTGGTTAATTATTTTGTTGAAAAAAAGATAAACTAATTAATGATATTAAAATAGCTTGACAAAAGTTCTTCAATAGCTGTATTAATTATTTTATCTCTCGTCCCAGCAGAGCGATAGCTCTCCCGGTAGTATTTTGGGCGAGCAATTGACAAGGAGAGCGACAGCTCCCCCAAAGCATTTCAGGAGAGTGATTTACAACTCGCCCTTAATCTGCTCATCGAAAAGACTGATGAATGGTGGAAGCGATTTACGTGTGCAATCCCATTCCCGTATGTCATTGTTAACTCATTTGTCTGTTCAGTCGCTGCCCACGTGCTGTGGACAGTCTTTTTTTTTCACTCGTTGACGGTACACTGTTGTAATGGGTAATTACGTAACCGTTTTGCGAAACCAATTGGTTACGTAAAAATTAACATCGTAACCGAACAATAGGTTACGCAAGCAAAATTTACCGTAACCGATTTTTCGGTTACGTCAATGAACCAATTTTCCTCAGTTAGTGGCCTCTTACGACAAGCTGTCTGAGGAGCTGAGGCTTATTCTGACTATGACTTGCCGTTTGCACGATGACATCCCAGGTCAATCCCTGGTAGCCTCAATGGGCTCAAACATGATGCAGAGATATTTGCACACTTTTGCAGGTGTGGTCTTCAATATAATTTGCTGTGTACATGTAACATTTGTAGTCGTGAAAAAAATATTCATCATGCGTGTGATTTATCTGATCTGGACTCCATGTGATATTGTACATAGTATATTGACTGCAGAATAACGGTAAATTCTGCTATGTCATATGTTTTTCATTTACAAAAGAGAGACGCGGTTTCTTAATCTTGCAAGGCCTATTCACACTGGTGTCAACAATGTGACCTGCTCAAGGTGATTAATCTCTCGCATGCTCCCCTAAATTCTCATGGCTCATAAGCTTCTAGCAGGTGATAAAAGAAAACAGACTTGACAGATTGCTTTTAGATCAGTGCCATTAATTTGTAGTGACAATTGACTGTATATATAGGTAAAGCTGACAGCATACATTGGTAGGTAATGAGCCTCGCACTTGAGCAAGGTATTAAAAACTCCTCGAGCGTTTAGGGCTGAGGGATTGCGGAACAATTGGGTTGAGCCAGTTATTATTATTATGTGGTCAGATTTGTGCGTTACCTGTCCGTCCATCTGTCACACACACTTGGGTGACAATGTAGACCTGATATATACAAGTTATTAACAGTTTGGCATGTACATGTATCTATATACTGTTCCAATATTGTACATGTATGTTCGTGTATGCATCGTTTTCAAGTACACAGCTGTTTGAGGATTTGTGTCTGTGAAATACCAACTTTGCGATAGTGTGAAAGTTTGTTGGAAATCGGTTGAATTGGTTTAGGGCAGAGTCTAAGCTTGAACATGTTGAATAGTCTAGAAGTACATGCAAGATTTTATTTTATTCAAATTTCAGCTGTTCAGTCATGTAGCTCAGTTGTCCTGATGAACAGTTTTACTTTTAGACAAATGCTGACTCAGACAAAAGTAGTTTTACTTATACAAATAGATTAGTCGGGTCTACATTGAAAAAGAAAGTATGGAATGTGGATGACAGTTTTATAAAACCTGCACTGATTTGAGGCATTTGTCAGACCTGAGGTAGGAAAGCATTGAGCCAATTGAACACCGGACGAATGGATTGTTATGATATTGTGGATACAATCTCCTTGTCAGATGGGTTGGTGAAAAGAAAAATTCTCCTTGCTGTTGCAGGTTACGATTTATTTGGTGTGGACTTTCGACAGTATCAAAATTAGATGCTATGTCATGTCCAGTACATGTATATTAGAGCAGTGACAATCTGAGTTTCTGTTTACCTGCCCTGGTAAAGTGTGTTGGAATGTACGCCCCTTCGTAACAGTTCGCGGAGGATACAATGTTTGGAGATAGGTTTGGATAATACCAGGTTGAAAGTTCCCGGCTGCTGACATCAGCAAATACCTCTACTACAGCAGTTTATATTGTGACTTGTGTTGCATGTATATTATCTTCCAGAGTGCAATTTTTCTCTGATATTTCTTAGCAACTTGTTGGACTGTTGAATATGTTTCTTATTTTGAGGTGTTAATCGAGTGTCCAGTGGATTGAAAATTTAGATACCATATTGAGTATGTTGAGTACATGTTCATGTAGCAGTAGGTCAGTTTGATTGTTTGTGGATGACAGTCCTGCACAATATTATGAATGAAGAGTTTACTATCCCATCACTGACTTCATCATAACGTATGACTGCCCGATATTATTCTGACTGTTATTAATTACACATACATGTAGTTTGATTATTCAAATCTGTAAAACCCTAGTCCGAGAGAGTGATGGTAGTACGGGGAACAAAATGGCAGATTTGGACAAATAACGAAGACATGCTCCCGTCACTGAAAAAATTGAATGGATTACTTACCGACGCCTCGCCTGCCATGTTCCTTCAGAAACGTTACGCTGTCAAGGTAAGGCAGTTTCGTTGCTTTCAATTTTGATTGCAACTTTCAGTTCTTATGTACCAGTCAAATAATCCATTCAGAGAGCATTGTTCAGGCTGACTGACACCTTCACAGTTCTGTTGTTGTGGTTGTACAAGATAAAAATTGGACTGGAGCGTAAGGAATTAGCCAGGTGTGCAGCAAATTTAAATATTTTATGCATGACTTAAGTCTCAATATCAAACTGTTTTGAATTTTTCATGACAATCACTAAAGTGTGCCGCAATTCCGACTAAATCGCTACACAGCAGATCATAGTCAGAATAGGCCTCAGCTCCTCAGACAGCTTGTCTTAAAAGGTGACTGAGGCCCTCATGCCCGGTGGGGATCTTGGGTGTGAAAAGGATTAGTACAGGCCTTATTTTTTCAAAATCTGGCGTGAACGATTTACCGTTCGCGTGATTTTTAGCGTACGTAACCGATCGTTCGGTTACGCACCAACTTCGTTGCGTAACCGATCGGTTACGTGAAAGGTTACGTAAATTTTCAAAACAATTTGGAGCCACGTGTGGAAAAATCAAACCAGACACGGCTTACTTCAACTAAAACGTATTATTTCATTAATTATTTCACGTGAGTTCGGTGTTTATTACTAGAAAATACACTTAGTTATGTGAAGATCGTCTACAAATGTCAAACAGAGCGTCATTTATTTGGGTGAAAATGGTCATGTGTTTCGAATCCTTCTCATTCAACCCCAATAAACCCGCGAAAATGCTGATCACCTGACGTAACCCGACTTCCTGATTGGTTAAACTGCTCCAACTGCTCATTAACATAAAATATCGTTGAGTTACGATTCGACGGAGTCAAAATGTCATTTGGTTTCGCTGAGGGAAGCCACACGTCACTTAAACAAAAGGATTTTTACCGATTCACTTGAAATGTTTAATAAATATTCAATATTCGTTATGCTACGAGTAACCAGGAATACATACCGTGACATCTATAAGAATTTAGACGAGTTATTTAGTCGAGATGAAGCAAAACAGACCGTCCATCGGCATCGGTAGTATTCTGAACGTGATAAAATTCCTTACGTGAGTTTTACACTATTTTTGCCGAAATGCGATTCCTATAAATATTTCTAAAGCTGTAAAATGCCAAATATGTTCTGAATGTATGTTCAGGGTTTCAAAATGATTTATTGTGCATCAAATAACATCCATTATTTCAATTTATTGGTCAATTCCAACGACCAGACAGTCGCCACTTCTCGGCAAATAGTTTTCAGTACTGACCTATTTCCATCTGGGCATGCGTAATTGTCTGGCCAGTGAAAACGAAACCACGCTGACACAAACAATTTAACTAGGCCATAATAAGCAATTCATGATTTATCAAACAACCACGGCCATGTAAATTAGCCTGCCAGTCGACAAAAGAAGAAAGAGAAAGTGGACGGTATACGCGGAAATATCGCTGTCGCCACTTTTTATTTTATTTTCACTTTGTGCAGACAGACAATGCCGACTTGTGACTTGCTGGCAGATAAAATTCGCCCCACGTGAACGGTGACCGTTCGCGTAAAATATGATTTGCGTAACCTTCACGTAACCTGAACGAGCGTTCGCGTCAAAAAATAAGGCCTGTTAGTATCCTACCTGTGGGGTCCTGGGTGTAAAAAGTAATAGGACTCTACCTGTAGGAGTCCTGGGTGAGAAAAGGACTAGGACTCAAACATTGTGATATATGAGTGAACGTGACCCCGATTCGAAAGACCGTGACAACATATTCGAAAAAACTACAGTTGCCTGGCTTATGTGATATTTGGTGGTGGATGAATGTTTACATTTTCTATAAATTATGAAAATTAATAAATATAAATGAAAAGTATTTTCAAAAAAATCTTTTATTTGAAGAAAAAATATATCTATTATTTTCCATAATTTATTGGAAATGTACCGGTATTTGTATTCATCTACACTCAAGCCAGGCAACTGTGGAAACACTGAAAGTGGGCGGAATGTGTTCTGCTTTATATGCAAGATAGTCGAGGTTTCGCCGTTGACTTAAAAAAGAAAACCTGATGTGAAGATGTATGTATCCAGGCCTGGAAATTTCAAATTTTATCTGAAACCCTCTGCAGTTCCGTGTCTTGTGTTTCATAGCAACCAACCATGAACTATTTAGCAATGACGACCTCAATTCAGTTTATTCTCTGAATGATGGGATAACATGTACATAATTTTGTTAATGTTGTTTTGTCTTCACAGTACCACCAAACTATCTTTTTACCATAAAGACCTGTTTAGCAAACATGTCAAAGGTCAAAAGTCCTTCATGCATGTGCATGTGTGTTAACTATTAGATTATTTATTAATTGATTGAGAAAATGAATAAATTACAATTTAATTATTAATATACTCGATTGTTCATTTGAACTAAATGATCGGAAATTTGAATTTTATCCCGGAACATGCAGAAATGCATCGTTTAGGATAATTGCTCCATTCATTCAGTGTGACCTTAGGATAGCAGTGTATGATATATTTACCTCCACTGTTGAAGATGATCATGCCGCTCAAGTACATTGTACTTCCAAGAGACTTTTTATTTTTATTTATAGGCCTACAATGTAGGTCTATTTATTACATGGCATCTTCCGGTAAAAAAAGTTTCATCACATTTAGCATAGCGTAATTATTTAATTGCATATAGACTAAGCATAAGAGCATGATCATCCATTCAGTCTTCTATGATATCTACTCCAGTTTTGTTTGTTGCCTGGTGTCATAGGTTCGGTTTTCAAGCTGATTTTGGAATGCTAATTTTGCAGAATGCTTCATTATCATGTAACAAGTTTGTGAGAATTCTCAGTGCAGTGAATTTTTCATGCAAATGTTAAAACCATGGAGTGGCAATGGAATACAAGCATTTACTGATGATCACATGTATTGGGAAGATAGACGGTCCAGTTCTGTTAATCCGACGAACTCTAGTTTCAGATCATTTTTCCAATCCATGAAGGCAAGGATTGTTCCAAAGCGATCATATTCCTTTGTCTCGGTATGTACATAGATCTTCAGGGTGAAATTAGTTGGCATTTTTATACGCCCGCCAAAAGGCGGACGTATTATGTGATGGCGGTGTCCGTCTGTCCGTCGTGTCCGGTCTATATCTGGAACAGTTTTCTGTTTACAGTTCCAATTTTTGGTGAGTGGATACCCCACAGGAAGACGATGTGTCGCGTACCAAACTCAAGGTCGCGGTCAGAGGTCAAAGGTCACTGGTCTAAAGAACAGGAAATCACTGAAGTGTTCGTGTCCGGTCTATATCTGTGAACGTTTTCTATCCAAAGTCGCAATTTTTCGTGAGTGCATGCGCTAGGTGGAGACGATGTGTCGCGTACCAAAATTAAGGTCGAGGTCAGAGGTCAAAGGTCACTTTTGCCTAAAATCAGGAAATCATTGACAGTTTTCTTCCTACAGTTCTAATTTTTGATGAGTGGATGCCCTTGGGGGGAGCGATGCGTTACATACCAAATGTAGGTCGAGGTCAGAGGTCAAAGGTCAGTGTGACCGAAAAATCAGGAAATCATCAAAAATTTCTAAATTTTTTGTGAGTGGATTCAATAGGGGGAAATGAAGTGTCACATACCAAGAAATAGGTCAAGGTCAAAGGTCACAAGGTCAAGGTCAGGAAATTTTGTGTTAGTAGATACATTAGGGGGACACGATGTGTCACATATCAAAATGTAGGTCAAGGTCAAAGGTCAAGGTCACTGTGACCCCGAAATTGTAAAAATTGTTAAAAATCATGATTTTTTGAGTCCATTGGGAAATTACGGGGAGTGGTTTTGTCATATACCAAAATTTAGATCCAGGCCAATGGTCAAGGTCACTGTGACCCCAGAATCAAGGTCAAAGTGTCACCTAAAAAACAGCAAATCATTAAAAATTACAAAGTTTTTGTGATTGGATTCAATAGGCGGAAATGAAGTGTCGCATACCAAAAATTAGGTTACGGTCAAAGGTCAGTGACCCCAAAATCAGGAAATTATTAAAAATGACATCTTTTTGTGTCAGTAGATAAATTAGGGGGACACGATGTGTCACATACCAAAATGTAGGTCAAGGTCACTGTGACACCAAAATCATGAAATTGTTAAAAATCATGATTTTTCGTGGAGACTGTTTGTCATGTATCAAAATTTAGGTCAAGGTCAATAATCAAGGTCACTGTGACTCCATAATAAAAAAAATCATTGAAAATTACTTTTTTGTGTCAGTAGATACATTAGGGGAACATGTTGTGTCACGTACCAAAATGTAGGTCAAGGCTGAATGTCAAGGTCACTGAGAGCCCCAAAATCATGAAATTCATAAAAATCATGATTTTTTTGTGTCCATTGATACATTGAGGGAAGACGATGTGTCTTGTACCAGAAGTTAGGTCAAGGTCAAAGGTGAAGATCACTGTGACCCCAACATCAGGAAATCATTAAAAATAACTTTTTTTTTGCCAGTAGATACATTAGAGGGACATGTGCAGGGGTTTTTCTAGCCATTTTTTCATCGTGGTAACCACGATGAAAAAAGAAAAATATTGAGTTTTGCAGAGAATTTCAAATTGAGTTTTGATAAAAAAAATTCAGTTTTGCGATTTTTGCCGTTTGCGCGCACGAAAAAAATATTGAGTTTCCCACAATTTACCAGTTGTCAGTTGATATGTTGTCTCGCATGACCCGCCCACATCAATAGTTAGGAGATAAATAATGCTGTATGTATATCAATTATCAGTAATTTTTGACTGTAAAAAAAATAAGTAAGCAAATCCAAGTAAAACGAATGAGGTGGTCGCTTGCCGTCACAGCGCGGAGGCCACGAGTGGCAAAAGCCGCCATTTTGGTCCACATTCTTGGGGGAACCCCTGGCCTGATTTCAAAACGAGGCACAGTCCTTTTCCCGGCATGAATCTCTAGCGAGGATTCCCTCGTGTCAAACACACAGCAGTCAAGTTTTAACTCCGGCAGTTTTGATGGTCATGTACCAAAGCCATTATTGTTTTAGTTAACGGGTCAGTTGTTTCCTCATCAACCAGTCGGCACATTGTGCCGAATTTAACCATTCATTTCTCTAGTGATACGCTTTTGGGCAAAATGATCGAGAGCTTCACATCTTCACTCCCGACAACAACAACGACAATACAGGCTGTCGACCTGCACGTAACGAAATACTCGTACAGCCTAAGGACGATGGACATACAAAAGTTGTTGCCCTGGACAGAGAATCCCTATCTTCAGTCATTATAAAAGAATAAAAGAAGTTGAAAATTCGGGTAATAAATCCTGCAGTTATCTTTAATAGTGGTCACAAGTAAGAGTGGTTTCCCAGGATTTCTATTTACAGAATGTGTGCGCTTTTGGGTTTTACTGTCTACCATAATTATTTATGTTATGTTTCAATTAAATTAAAGCAAACTTAAGATGTCTCTTTAGAGAATAATATTTCATAAATGTTTTTTTCTGGTGATCTTTATGAGAGATTTCAGAGTGTATAAATCTGTAAAATAGGAATTTTGTCAGGTTATATATTCAATCACATTCTTCTCTGTCAACGGTAGAAAATTCAGCTTCAATAATTAATAATTATAGCTTCTAGCATGTATGTTTTATTATGAGAAGGTCAAGCTAAACAACCTATTAACTGACAATGGCCATACTGTGGTTTGGTGTGGTTGAACAGGAGTGTACAAGTGTATTCGATCGAAGGCCGAACATTTTAGGCTGATGTTTATATCTTGATTGACAACGCAGCAGCAGTTCAATATGTTGTTGTTGCTCTAAGAAGACACGACACGCTACTGTCGCCTTCAATTGTTGGACAATACACGGTACCCTGCCACGGTTTGGGCCAACGGTTTATCACGTAACACTGGGTTATTTTACCAATGTTACATAGACTGTCAGGGGTTGAAATAACCGGTCGCCAGCTCGCCAAATGCGACCGTACATCCGTTTTGGCGACTACAGAATTACAGACTACTCGCCATTTGGCCCCTGAAACTTTTTGAACAAGTCTGCAAACTTTTGGTCAAAGTCCAAATGTGAACCATGTTCACTACCAAAATATTGCCTAGAAGAAGGTCTACTTACAAATTAGGGAGACATAAACTAACATGGTCCAGTGATTCAGTCACAAAGCGTGTCAGTTGTCACGTTTCATTCTGAAAGTATTGGCAGCATGTTGTTGTTGTTGTAAATCTACTCGTCTCATGGTGGAGTTTGTGCTGTTTGCATCTATGTTACTGTGGCCATAATATGCTCTTTTTGTATATTAGGCCTACTTCAGGTCCTTTGCTTTATACTGGTGTCAGATTTATTCAGTTCTGGTCAACAACTTTTTCAAATGCCAGTCTCCAAAAACATCGTTTGCAGTGATCCATTGCAGAGAGCACATGGTATATACAAATTCACGAAATTGCGGATTTGAGAAAGATCCGGAAGCGGACTTTGAGAAAAATCAGGAAGTGGACTATTGAAATAGTTTCTGTAGTCAGTATTTTTACTTTAATTTATTATTTATGAAATCTAAAATGTCAACTATCATCAGTTACAAAAGGGACCATAACACAGAGCTACAAAAGAGATGTATTCTTATTTTACCGATAATAAAAAAAAGTATATTTTCTTGACTCCTGGAGTCTAATTTAGCCAGGACCCCCAAAAAGTAGGAATGACTTGGTCCCAGAGTCTCAGCATGATGGGGACTCGGGATCGCCTGATGATGCGGAAGAAATTAACTTGTTCTGTCTGCATAAATTACCAATATGATGCAAATTCAGTCTCCACTGCACACAGCAATTCTGTGTTCAGATGATATTCATCAGTTATGTGGTTCCGTTATTGTATTAAACAAGTTGAATGATTCCAGGGTAATATTTAAAATAAAGGAACTAAATCAACACGGTATCAATTGTCACTTTATTAAGAAAAAAAGTGGCCCCTAAAAAAATATTTTGGCTCCCAGAAATTTTCACCTTGGGGGCCAATGGCTCCTTGGCAGTGAGCAAACATTTCAACCCCTGACTGTATATAATTCATGTCAATAGGGTTGTCAGTATTTGTCAATCTCTAAAGTAGCGTCTACAGTGTTTCTGTTCTCGTAAACATATGACCAACCTCAGTTCTGTAATTGGTGCGATGAAAAAGTTGAAAAAATTGAGTTTCATCATTTTTTTGATGAAAAAGGAAAAAATATGGCGCGCAAAAAAATTGAGTTTCCAAAATTTTGAAATTGAGTTTGTGAACAATTTTGGGCTAGAATAATTGTGTTACATACCAAAATGTGGGGAGGTCTTGGTGACCCCAAAATCAACAAATCATTAAAAGTCACATTTTCGTATGCCTGTTGAAGACGAGGTCATGTAATGCGATGTTGCCTTCTGTCCATTCATCCATTAACATTTGTTGTCCTTGCGATATCTCCAGTTTCAAGGTATGGATTGCTACCAAACTTTGAGTACCGGTATGTCTTACTCACATGGCAAAGGGGAACCATAAATTTTTAGATCAATTTGTCACAGGTCAAGGTCACAGTCTCCCAAAACTGAATCAAGTTTATCTATGTGTTAGGTCGGAATATTCTCTCCCCTACATGTACATGTATATGGTATTGTCCTGTGGAGTTGTCTCCCATGTTTGAAACAGCTACATTCAGTTAAACTGTTGTGAAATAAAAACCATACATTTACTAATTTAACAGGGAGGGGGTCCTTTATGAACTTCATACCTGTTTATAAACTCAAGAACAAAGGTTTACTTCATCACTTTTTCCTTCATGAGAAACATTTGCAGGAAAAGTACTATTTTCATGTGTTTGACTGTTGTCGATTTCAGTGTGGGATATGTGAGCTCTCAGCTCTTGCTCTTGAACTTATGTTAGTTTATCATTCACTATCAGATCAGGGATTCATACACGTCAGTTCTACGTACCGAATTTCGGTTCATAGATTGAGTTTTAAAACTCAATTTTTCAGTTCAAAACTCAATTTTTTGAGTAAAAAATCAAAAGTTTTCACCAAAATATTTATACTCAATTTGTGTGTTGGAAACTGAATTTTCAAGCTTCGGAAACTGAATTTTCAAGCTTCGTAAATTCGAAATTTCAATACCCGGTTGTCGGGAAATCATCCCATGGTCGCGAAAGCACATGTGAATCTGTCGGCAGCAACAACAACGTCAAGTGCAAACTCCGTCAGCTGCTCTGAATTTACCTCGGATGACTTAGTCTGTTAACGGGGTATATTCATCCGAGACTAGTTTATCCGACGTAATGTTAGTTACATCGACGTATATTTCCGTGGAAGAATCCCGAATACTTATGAACCGTAATTTCACTGAACAATCGACGAGTCGCCATTTTTTTTTTTGGTTTCGTTTTCGTTTGACCTTTTCGTTCTCGTTCCTTCCAACGCAGGGAGATACAAACGATACTGAATAAACACACGTTGTTTTCGTAGAATGCCAATCGTAAGTATTTCTTTGTATAATCTGTGTGGTCTGTCTTGAGAAAATAGTAATACTGTATCATTTTCACTTTGGTTTGATTATAACGAAAATTGACACAACCCTACAGCGTGCGGTTTGAAAACATGACAAGGGAGTGAACTCTTCCTAGCGAGAGAGCAAGCAAGCGTTTTGAAGCGTTTCGTTGTTGTTTTTTTCCTCCTTTTTTTTTGTTAACCATATTCTATCAAAATAATATCATCCTCAAGACTCCTATTATTTGTGTAACCCAATACAATCATCGTGTATATAAATAAAATATATAGGCCTACAATCATCGTTTTATAAACCAGTGTGATTTTCGGTGATTTGTAATTGAATAATATCACAATAACTGGAACTTCACTTATGTCATCACAATATTTTTATATTTATTAATTCACTGCTTTTGTTAAATGTTTCCATAATTAAAATTATTTTTCTGTTAATGTTAAATTTTGGATAATGGTTTCTTCAAATTTAATTTTAGATCTAAATTAATAGATAAATGGGGTTTTTATGATATCAATATATATTTTCTTTATAATTACCACCTAACAAGTTGGGCCATATTTGTATACTGAAATTGGATGTGTGTTTGTGTATTATTCAGACAGTCCTGTGTGGAAGTTGGAAAAAGGAATTAAAAGTTCTGTTATGTACTGTTGATTGATTGAGATATAACAGCTTTCAGAGAGGGAAATAGTTGACACTCGTCACTGCATGTATATGAGAACTACATGTACATGTATATATAAATGAAAACCAGTACCGGGAGCATTACAAAGTTTTACCTGATTACCTGAAGTATTACTCGTAAACAACTTGAATAAATCTAACATAATTTGTTCATGTATCCTGCCGGATACCTGAAAACATAATGATGGAAACGAGTAAATGCAATCAACGACACAAAATGGTTTTAATTACACAAAAGGTTAAAAAATACCTGAATTGGTAACAGTGGACAAGGTTCACAGAAGGTAACATTTACCCTGGTTTGTAAAAAAATTATATACTCAACATTGGGGGAAAAAATGACCCTGGTTTGTAAAAAATTTATATACTCAATTTGAGGAATAAAAAATGCCGATAAATTTTATTTTAACTCAATTTGAGTGAAAAAAAACTCAATTTTCCAGATTTCGGTTCGTAAAATTTGGACTTCTATGAATCCCTGCAGATGTGATATATGTTACATTCTCAGACGCACAAGGCTATCAAGGCTATTAAAACAAGGCTATTAAACAACCTTGAAATTTGGACCAATGTAATTCCAGATAAACGGGCGTATATTGAAGCCCTTGGGCTCTTGTTTTTTTATGTGAAAGGTGGATATCATTGGGTTCTACTGATAAGTTTGCAGGGTACGAATTACAAAATGTTCAGGGCAGCCATTTCAAGGCCACTTTGGCCTTGCTGGCATCTAATAACCTAGAATTTGCAAAGGGGCACCAAGGCAAACAGGGAGGGCATACAAAGCCATTGGCTTGTGCATGGCCTTGGGTGTAATTTGCACCCTGATTATTGTTCAAGGTCTGGTGACGTTACATCATAATCACTCTCTCCTGCTCTCTGAACTCTGTTCTGGATCATTTAGGCCATTGTCATTTAATTGGTTGTTTAGTATGACCTTGATTTTGTAAGTACACGACATGCTTGATACTATAATTATTTAAAATGTATTATTAATTATTTTGAAGAAAATGAGTAAGTACTTTTACTCATGAAAATGTAAATCCCTCATCCATTTTAATTATTGGCTCTCAAAATATAGATGATGGCTGGTCATGCTGATCAACCAATCAAGTGATAATGGCCTTATGATCTTGAAACTGGAAATGTGATATGGAGAGTGATATTCAATAAAGTACTCACACAATACAAACTCCAAGAGACTGGTTAACAGCTCTCACAACGGAGTAGTTACTCTGACATACTGAATCTCCATTGGGTATTACACTAGTAAAACTAAAAATATTTTTTTTAAATTCTGCACAAAAAACTACTTCCTACAGAGTAAATACCCAAGTTGTGTATATTTTAAAGCAGAGAGTCATAAGTTAAATAACATGGCATCAAAATTGCGTTTGAAATTGAGCTTTCGTCTGCATTTTGCATTGTCACGAGCGCAACAGTTCCCCTTTCGTATTCTCTCTGGCTCTAGCCATTACATACAATGGCGCGTGCGCATCTAGGTGTACCGCATCCCATTTTGGCTAATCAGTTGCCCTTGTGGAGACATGGCTAAGATGTACGGTCCTTATATGGCATGCCTGCATAGTATTTGTAGTATTTTGAATTTCGGTTTTAAGACAGTTGAATTTTCCTTGGTTGTCCGACTGGGTTTATGATATAAACTGCCTATATGCTTGCCACTTAGAGGTTGGTAAACTGAGGCTTACGACAATTGCTTGAGAACATTCCTTTGAAATAGATCTATTTCAAATTTGTTGCTTATATAGTGTGTAAACATACATGTAAACCCATTTGATCACCAAATGTCTATATGTTCGAATAAACCTGATAGATTATGGATTTTGTGATTTTTAAGGTAAACAATAGAAGAAGGGAGCCATCTAATTAGAACAGCATATAATTGATCTTCTCATATAATCTCCTAGAGTCTATTACATGATACACCTGATTTTGGCTTCTTGTATGCATTTTAACATGGATTTTCAAATTTATCGAAAGTATGAATCCTTGAATTGGCAGGTGTTCTATTATCGTGAATTCTGATATCACTTTTGTGACAATGTTATTAATTTAACTGTTAAAAGTACAGTGCAGTACAGGTGTAGCAGGTGTGAAGTCCTTTATGTATTAAATTGACACGCCGAATTAAAGCTAGCTCCTCTAGAGATTTAATTTGGTATGTCATTTACATACAGGACTTCCCCATATGGCTCTTCTGGCAAATGATCCTGAGTTGGCAATTAAAATAACATTGTTACGTGAGCGTTGTCAGGGGGCAGGGTGTTTCACCTGCTGAAACCTTGAACCAGTTGATTATGAACTTTAGATACGAATATTGTTTCTGCAGTCGTCCATATGTTCTTGACATATCTGACAAATAAAATATGTGCTCATTAAAGCATAAAAGACATTCAGTCGTGGGTACAGCCTTTGAATAACCCTCGTAATTGGAAATTCATGTTTGGGCATGTCATTCATCCAGTTATCAAGATCTTAATTGCTCTGCTTTGTCGATCTGAAACGCTCATTAAATTTGGGTAATGTGCTTCACATTTAACTCGTGTGTAGGTAATAATTTGTATAGATCTTCAATGATGGGTTTAATGACGTGTAATACCTAAATTGCATCTCTTTAGTACAGCACATGTCTGTGGAGACTCCTAAAAAAGTTTTTTGATTTGTTGACCATGTTGTGGCATTTCAGATCCAAAACTATTATGCTGCAGGAATTTTTTTACATGAATGATTGTTTGCATGAAATATTCACCCAAGGTGCATACTACGGGATATTGGCTAGATCCAGATATTCTAGCATGCCAATGGTTTCGTGCTTCAGTGATTCCATGTGCTTGCATCCTGGGGGGCTCAGTGTAGTACTTGCCAAATTACTTTATTTAACTACCTCAATCATCATAATTATTTTAGACTAACTAGTGAAATTTTGTTTCAATGTAAGCATACGGTAATTCCTCTAATAAATTGATTACCCTATCGAAAATCAATCACCCACGATTTTGGGAGAAAAATACAATCGGAAGCCAATTTTCAGTAGATCCCGTTAGTAAAAAAAATAATTGATCACACTCGCGCTAAATGTGCCCTTGTTGACGTGTGTTAGTGGCAGTGGAGATCCAAACCGTGATGGACGTAGTAAGACTATATGTATATCTAGACCTGTCACGGACTAATCATAGAAACTTGTATTTGAAGTCTAGAACTTCTAATCTAGGAAAGGATTTCCAAGACCGTCACACGTGGCAGCCATTTTTCTAATGAAGGGAGACTACTCTGTTTAGCCAGACTCATTTAACCAGAATTCATTCGAGGGATAATGGGATAATTCAGCTCAATATGTTTGAGTATTCACTCCAATTAGCTGAATTATATTTTATCAACCCCCCAAGATGATCTGAAGGAACTTAAAAAAAAAAACAGTTTATTGAAATCCTTTATGTACATGTTCTTGAATGTTTAACAAAGAAAACTTTATTGAATAATTTATTAAAATACATGTATCTCTTTGCCTTTATTTCTAGAGGGAGAAGGAGAAGGGTATACAGGCAGAGATACAGAAATGGACGAAAACCGGTTCACTCCGACGACCAAGATCTGCCAAGAAAGTTCTGCTGAGCCAGTCTCATGAGGTGAGATCATTATTGGGTTTGGTTTGTTTAATAGTGTGGTGAGAATTACACTATACATTTACCATGTCAATATACACACCTAAACCAGTTGTTCCTTCTCGATCAAATAGAACACTTTATTTGATATGCAGGTAATGTAGCAAGCAGGCTCGACAACGACGGCTCTGAGTGTCCTGGCTGAAACATGATACTTATCCAGTCAGTGCTTCATATTATTTATATAAGGCAGGGGAGCTAAATTATGTGCACCTAAATCTGTTAAGGGGAGTGTCAAGGGGAGCCAAAAATTGTACTTCTGAAATTTTCAGGGGAGTGATTTTTCAATTAAAAAAATTGAGTTTATGATACCCTACCAGATTTGATACCAGTGTGATGTGAGCTCTCTTGATCAACTGTTTGGAATTCCCAAGATATAAACTTGAGAAAAATATTCATTGGCCAATCCCATATGCCTATAATAATTACTAAACAAAAGTCCTATGAGAACTAAATCTTTGAAACTAATGACAAATACTAAATAGAACATTTTTTACTAGTCCCAAAATGCTACTGAATAGACTTTTTTTTGTTCAAAGAGAAATTTTGTGTACCAAAAAGGGTCACAAAGCTGAATAATATATCATATGTATGATTTTCAGCTCACTAGATCTACCGTACGTATGATATATTTTTTCAAGATACTTTTTACTGGAAATAGGAAATATGTTCTTCTTTGTTGTTGCTGCTGCTAAACAGGCTAAGCATTCAGACGAAATGTGCTACGTAATATCGCCATAGCTCACTAAGGCTTCAATTCAATTTGTAATTTCTGAAATAATGGGGCATGTTACATGTACATGTACATGTATATCGGTTCCATAAAATTGAACTCGCGTGTACGATTGCTCACGATTCACTGACTGAACTTTTTAGGTTGAACATATTACCAATGAATAAACTGGGTCCACATGAAACCAGCTGTAGCCACATTATACAATAAGTATTGGAACTTCGAACTTCTCATTAAAAGAGCTTAGTACCGGCATTTATTCTTGGTATTTAGTCTACTAGTCAGCGTTGTAGTCAGCGTAAAGTTTGATTGATATCAGTGTCAACCAGCAGGTGTTTTTCTCCTGGCCAAGTTTTATACTGGCCAAGAGTACCGCCTTATCAGGACTCCAGCCAATCAAAACGTCCGTATTGTAATACGTTGATTCCAGTCAGTATGGCGGTGGCTCAACGATGTTTGGCGATGTCGAGCATTCGAAAATAAACAACCTGAATTCATGGAATATAGCAGCAGGGAATGGGGCAGGGCGCATTTTAATCAAGGGGTCTGCCGGGAGCCTGACATTGTTTTGGTTCATTCCGTACATACATACTCTACACGTAAACAATAGTTGGATATTTCAGGTTTGCTAAAAAAACCTCCATCAACAAGAGCGAGTTGTTTTACTACATGCACTGTTTGGTAAAGCCAAAAATGTAACCAGTCCCCAAATATTTTCACTAGACCGTTAATATCAAATAAAAGATGATCTGGGAACATTTGTCATCATGAATATTTTGTTTCGCTGTGTGCTACTAAATAAGGAATTAATAATTGTGCATAGTCTTGAATATCTTGAGCATGTGTGAAGATAATCACATACGACAAACCCAGTCGGCTAGACTTTGACGGCGGCTTTGACTGTGTCGTCGTGAAACACTGCTTCAACAAATGCCATTTCAAACCAAAAAATCAGTAGATTTCTTTCGAACTTGATGGAGAATATGTTCAAAATTGTCCTTGTAAACATGATCAGGTCAACTGAAGCGTAATCATGTTGCTGATTTCTCGATTTCTGACCTTGAAGTGGGAGCTTTATTTCTTGAAAAGATCGTCAACCTGCCGCAATGCATTGTCATGCTGCATTACAGTCACACTTTACGATAATATGCCGACAGTGTGCGCCCGCTTTACGGTTGTTGTTGTCGTAAAATGCGGCCTTGGTCGTGATTTCATTGGAATTTGCTGAAAATATTTTTAGACTCGCACGATTTATTTAAACTCGGTCAGGTAACCGAAAACACTCACATTTTTTTTTTTGCCTTATATATTTCATTCTTCATTCTTTACAAATTGTGCAGAAATATCCAGAGAAATACACAATTACTCAATGAACTGAGAGCTTTTTTGTTACCAGTCCGACGGACATGTTGTTCAGTCACTCACACCAGTCCATTTGATTTTTTACCAGTCTCGGACTGACGGACAGGTGCCAAATTCGAACTCTGACATGTATGATTACCATATTTGGTAATAGATGTACATGTACATAAACTTGCCTTAAGGCCTATGCTTGGACACCAGGAAGAATGACCACCAGGAACTAGCCTACTTATTGTGAATACTCAATGTACCTGTTACTGTGGCACTTCTTCTGACATGGCATTAACATTCATCTTCATTATATTTTTGGATGTTACAAACTATCACAAACTTCCTGATTTACATACAGTAAATATGAGGATCTGATAATTCAATCAACTTGAACTACATGTATAACTGAAAAATTGTTGAGAGCGACGATAAATCCCAATAACTCACTCGCACAACTTGAACCACAGGTCTAACTAGAGCTAAATGTGAATGCCTGTATCAGATATCCAGATTTCTTAATTCAAAAAATTTCCAAATTGTTATTCGTCATTTCTACGGTTGTTTTGCAAGTCTGCTGGTACTTGATTTTACTGGTAGATTCTTTGTCGTCCATTGAATGCATCAGGGATTCATCTAGTCCTGTGTTGCCACA
The DNA here is from genome assembly GCA_036873755.1 of Hanleya hanleyi. Lineage (NCBI taxonomy): Eukaryota > Metazoa > Mollusca > Polyplacophora > Lepidopleurida > Hanleyidae > Hanleya > Hanleya hanleyi. The sequence continues at coordinate 46,391 of JAVTVY010030562.1, read as the reverse complement.
GATAATCAGGGGCTAATTTCAATCTTCCAAACCCATATATTGTGTTTCATGATGAAAATAATAGCAATTTTGACAAAAACTCCATCGCTTATGTATTTCGGGATAAAACAATATAAAATATGTTTTAACAAATGATTGTAAATTAGAAAATTAATAAAAATGACAAGATACGGGGGACACTGAACAAAAAATTTGAATTTTTTTGGGGGGCTTTAATGAATCCCTGTCTCATATATTAATGAGAAATTCTGTAAAATGAATTCATGTAATGTATATTAATTTTGTATGCGCATACTCCCTGTGGTGTTTACTGCATGGACAGTCAGTGTCCTACATTTTGAGTGACTAAAACATGTGCTTGTTTCAACTGGTCATGGTCCAATAGAGAATAATTGTTCGAAGTGTTATGGTAGACAGGTTGTGATCATGCAAAGCTGTGGCTATTTCTATTTTATGGAAATGGTTTGGATGACTGCTGACTGATCACTTGATGTTATCTCAACGGTATAATAACATGAATAAAACTATTCATGGATATCATTTCAGATTCTGTTGGAGGTTCTTAAAGGGTGGCTTCTACTAAATAAACCACAACAACAGACTAGCTTTATATTTCAAACTTGTTTCAGTTTTGCTGAAAATAAAATTTGTTTATTGCTAAGTTTGTGTACATCTGTATGTACATGTAGAAAGTGCAAGAATTTTTTTTAAAATACTGCACCTGGATGTACTTTATGAACTTGCTTTCTTTCATTTGGCACATGAAAATTTGTTCTAGACCCGTAAAAGTATTTCACCAACATCACCAATCCCCAAAATTACATGCAAGTAAGTTGATCGAATTGTGAAAGAAAAAAAAATGTTCAGCTCAGATGGTAAGTGCAACTACACAGATTGGAAGGGTTGAGAGATCAATTCCTGATGACCGCTAACTCTGATTTATTCTCTCAAATATTATTTCATATACAAATTGCTTTCTGACGGCTACACTCCATACTAAATTGTCATTTATATAGAAGTATAAATTTGAAGATGTAAATACATTGTAGTTGCTACACGTTATGTAAATGTTGAAAAAAAAAGAGGTAAAAATTATAAAAGAAATCAAACCTGTCCGGGCCTCCCTGATTACATACACCATTTAATGAATTATGAACGGTTCATTTTCACCATGACAAATATATGAACACACAACATAAGTATGTATTTATGCATACATTTGAGAGATAAGAGTTTGCCCATTTCCTTGATTTCCAGTCTATATGTAATTTTGTGAATCAGTTACTAGTTTGACGCGACATTAGCTTGATTAGAGTTGAAGTTTCAGTTTACTCCCAATACAGTTGCTTTAGTTTCCTTTCCTGGTTCAAAGCCTCCGTATCTATGCAGAGTGCTCCTCACCTTGGATTGGATGTGGAACAATCTGATATACCAGTAATGGTCAACTGTAATGATGATTTAGTCCCATGTGACTGATTAGTGGTCACATCTGTTACAGTGAACTAAAGTGCAAATCTACAGTGAGACCATGTTTAGGTATATGAGCCTGTTACATTTTGGAGAGAAAGATTTCCATCGACAAAGGTTTGAGCCCAGGCATGTCGCCAGGACTGGATTTACCTTTATTAGGCACAGGGTATGTATTAATGGTATATACGATGTAATGTACCAAGCGTTTCATCCTGGGCATTCATATTATTCCATCTTAGTCAAACCCTGACAGAATGAACCATTTCAGATTCTCAGGTGGATTTTCCCAGGTCTAATCTTCCAATCGACATTTACATTTTCATTCATACATTGACCAAAAAATAAATCATTCAGTATTGAATGGATCAATCTCAGTAAATTCATATTATGGAATATATTATATCTTGCACCAGGGCTATATAAATTCCTTTTGAATTTCAAACTACATTTGTTAGCCAATCAGGCAACTAGCTGGATAAAACAACTTTAAAATGAAGCTCCTTGTGATCAAATGCAGGAGCATGTGGAACAATGTATTACACAATTTAGAGAAAAAGTATCCAAATAAGGCAACATAGTGCATCGTAAAATTCAAAGGATTTAATTCCACCGATAAGTTTGGTTGTTTCAGATGGTACATATCAAAAGATCGACCTATTAAAACTTGTTCATATCCATGAAATACAAACCAAAGGCAGAATTTGTTGTGATTGACTTATTATGGGATTTTTTGTAGAATATTGACAAACAGTTCACAGAAATTTTTTAGCGTCACCTCTAGATACATGTAGTATTTCCCTGATATACCATCTTGGTTTGACAGTATTGTCATTATTTTGGAGTTACACTATTTTAGTATAACATAGATTCTAGTGTTGAAAATTGGTCAAATCCCATGCAGGATTTGAAACAACGACCACCAGTGTAAGGCAACCACAAAACCAACAAGACCCACTAAAAGAGGAGGTAGCAGTAGTCCCACTCTTGGTTTTACCAAGATCGTGAATGGATCTTATTCTCAAAATATTTCATTCAAGGAGTTCATTCTACATGATCCAGACTAAAACACAAACAGTGCTTGTCTCAACCATAACCGGATACCATTGTATTGATCAGAATAAGATAAAACCCATCTTCAATTAGTATTTGACCTTAGAACTGCACAATGTGAAGCAGCACTTTAGAAATATGCTTAGCAAGAGATTATCATTATCGTTGACATTAAACCTTCTCTCTTTCTCTCTCTCTCTCTCCCATTAGTGCTGAAACAGGGTCATGTTTTTTTTATAACCGAGTACACACCATCATTATTCAAATAGTATTCAAGTACCCACTGATTAACAACACAAACACCAAGTCAGATTTTAATTGATATAAAAACTGGTGTCCATTTTATTCGTCATATTGATTTCACAGAAAGTATCGTTGCATTGTTTTTGTCTTCATTCCAAGTCAAATAAACATATGGTAATTCTTTAGTGAGGACTAAAGCTTTCATAGCACATAATGAGAACAAGACAATACTACAAGTGCAGCAAGTTTCCTAACTGCTAACCCTCTTTGACCTGGGAAAATGGCAGCGCCTGATCCAGGCTGTTCTATTGAGCCCTTGATGGTATAGGCCTAATGTAGGCGTCCTAGAATTCTAGGTCTGACTCGTTAGTTTGTAGTTCAGCCTGGAATGAGGCTATGTTAGGCTCCCTACTCTCATTGTTGGCCAATAATGAATGTTTGTTGAGTTCAGTTCGACTAAAATAACCACAATTGTAATTCAACAAGCAGCCAGAGGATGCTAGGTCCCCCGCCGAAATGGCAGCAATATTTTTTAGCATTGTTGGTCTTAGGGGATATACATGAGGGAGGCAACTGTTGCTTCATAGGCGTTGGATGTGGAAGGGTCTTTCTGCCTTCCCAAGTTTTAAGATCAACTCAGAACGATTGACTGAAAGTTGATTGCTTCTGTGATATAGTTTCCATGCAGTGAAGCACCGAGAAGCATCCCCAAGTGACATCTCAAGGCATTATCTGCAAACCAAATTTGACGAGAAGCTGAAGGCATCAACCTGTTGCCCGGAAACCAAATTTTAAATTGCCACCAGTTGTCGCCACCTGTAGGTGCAAGTGAGCGAAATGCAATCCCAAGCATCATCTCATGGCATGGTAGCCTACATGTATTAGCCTATAGTATCTTCTACAGGGGGCTAATGATCGGCTGATGCAGCAACAACAACATTTTCCCAGTTAGACGGCAGATTGAAAACCGAGGCCGCGCTATGTCATCAGTCAACTGAGACAGTCACGTGGTTGTGTATGAAGATTGGGGTGGGTCTTATCTAATAGTAATCCAATGAAAATGCTCGTATTAGTTTAAAATGGCGGGGTCGAATGACCAATCACTGAACGGGAGACAGCTGGAACAGTATGTTGACACTGTCTGTTAATACAGGGGTGTCGGAAGCAAATTCAAAGTGGTACGGCCACTATCATTGCACTTTAGGTGAGGATCCAGGGGCCGCCCAGGCCCCAGATGCTCCTGGGGTCTAGATCGCCGAAGAAGCGTTCTGAGCGATTTCTGGCGTCAATCAAAATCACTCTGCATTGAAGTATATTTTTAGTTCTTTCCTAACCCTTTTACCATTGAAAACGCAATCGATGGTGGTTTTCTGCGATGCTGAATTACAAAAAATTGTGTATAGTATAGTACTGTATCCTAGGCACATCGTGTAGAAGTAACCGAGATGATGCATCGATAATGTATACCAAATTTTACATTGAGCATTTGAACAGTGTCAGAGATAGAGATCATTAATGATTTTACATAAATTAAAGATGGTTGCCCATCCTTCCCGTCACTCAGAGGAACTAATGTGGTTATTCATTAATGCAAGTCTCTTCATACATCGATGCTGTAAATCAAGTTTCGTATAGAACATTTGAATGGTATCAGAGATAAACATCATTAAAGATTCTGAATAAATTAAAGATGGCCGCCAAGATTTCCGCCCAATCAGAGAAACCAGATCTGTCATTCATCGTAAGTCTCTTGATGCATCAATGATGTATACCAAATTTTCCACTGAGCACTCCCAACGGAATCAGAGATAGATCATTAATGATTTTGCCTAAATTAAAGATGGCCAACAAAGGTTTTCAGTCAATCAGGTCCCGATTCAAAGTATCTGGATGTATTGATGATACATACCTACCTTCATATAAAACAATTGAATGGTAACCGAGATATGTATGCTATCATTATCGATTTCGCATGAATTAAAGATGGCATCCAGGGTTCTCAGCTAATCAGAAAAGCCTGTTTGGTAATTCGTTGAAAGTTGCTTGATGTATCGATGATGTATATCAAATTTCGTATTGAACAGTTGAATGGTTTCCGAGATATGGATCATTATCCATTTTGCATGAAATTAAAGCTGGCTGCTAAGGTACCAATCAGGTCCCAATTCTATAGGCTTCTGGTCCTTGACTAGGCAAATAAGCATACCAAATTTGGAATTCATCAGCGAAACAGTTTTCCGGCTATCTCGCTCACGAACGGACGTACGGACAGACGGACGTACAAGATGATGACAATACCCCATGGCCAAAATGGCCGAGGGGTAAATACATGGGTCTGTGCCTGATAAATTTTAAGCCTTTTGGGGTTGCAACTCATTCATAGAAAGCTCCCTGTACATGAACAACTGCACTGACAACTGCATGCCATCATCTGTCAGTCTGTAGACCAGCAAGGTTGAATTCAGTTCAATTCAGGAAATTGATCATATGCACAGTGTGCACCCAAACATTAGGAACACAGTTGTAATTAATATAGTAATATAGGTGTGTAGACAAATGATTGGTGCAGAAGCTTCAGGGTAAATCCTATGATGTGCAATACAATTATTTGTTAGCAAAATTGAAGGAAATGTTGTCCTTCGTTTAAGATGACACGAAATTCAAAAATCAGGGATTCAGTACTGTGGGGATTTCCCCGCCAGTTATTTCACATTATACTTCTGAAATAAAATATGGTTCATGCAAAAGCTTTAGGGTAAATCATATGATGTGGAATAGAATGATTTCATATAGCAAAATTGAAGGCCCATTTTGACTGGAACGGACAAGAAGAAGAGAAACTCAGTGGTGCCACCTTCAGGCAGATGTTGCTGAAATGCAATACGGACTGGCGTCCTGTTGCAAGGAATGCGTATTCCGAATTTCGGAATAACCCAACACAGCATTAGGAAGTTATCGCTTCGAACAGATGTACACGGAAAAAAAATCTATTTTGACCCAGTGGCGCCACCTTCAGGCCGATGTTGGTGAAATGCAATACGAACTGACCTCTTGTCGCAAGGAATGCGAATGCTGAATTTCGGAAGAATCCAACAGAGCGTTAGGAAGTTATCGCTTCGAACAGACATGCACGGACGTACACGGACATCCACGGATGCAAAGAAGCAAGAACTAGTGGCGCCACCTTCAATTCAGGCAGATGTTGCTGAAATGCAATACGGACTGGCCTCTTGTCGCAAGGAATGCGAATGCTGAATTTCGGAAGAATCCAACAAAGCGTTAGAAAGTTATCGCTTCGAACAGACATGCACGGACGTACACGAACATCCACGGACACAAAGAAGTAAGAACCAGTGACGCCACCTTCAGGCAGATGTTGCTGAGATGTAATACAGACTGGCATCTTGTCGCAAGGTATGCATATTCCGAATTTCGGAAGAATCCAACAAAGCATTAGGAAGTTATCACTTCGAACAGACGTACACGGACATTCACAGATACGAAGAAGCAAGAACTAGTGGCGCCACCTTCAAGCAGATGTTGCTGAAATGCAATACGGACTGGTGTCTTGTCGCAAGGAATGCGTATGCCGAATTTCGGAAGAATCCAACTAAGCGTTAGAAAGTTATCGCTTCGAACAGACATGCACGGACGTACACGGACATCCACATACGCAAAGAAGCAAGAACTAGCGGCGCCACCTTCAGGCAGATGTTGCTGAAATGCAATACGGACTGGCGTCTTGCCGCAAGGAATGCATATTCCGAATTTCGGAAGAATCCAACAAAGCGTTAGGAAGTTATCGCTTCGAACAGACATGGACGGACACACGGACATCCACGGACACAAAGAAGCAAGAACCATTTTAAAGTCCCCGGCCGCGTTGCGGCGGGGGACAATAATATTTATTTCCGGCGGCGCGGCGGCGCCGGATATCTGATTCGGTAAACATGGGAGCGGCCATCTTGATATTGGACGAGTAACCGGTGTTTTCTCGAGCCATACTTCAAAGGCGTGCCATGGAGTGATCCAACTAGTTTCATATCGTAAAATGACAGGATTGTATCACCCGTTCGTGGTTAACACATTAATATTAATTCTGTTATAATGAATTCATCGAATAAATGTCCTAGTACTATTTTATTATGACTGAGAGACCAAATCGGTGACCATACATGATCAAGTTATTCACCTGTACGTCTGCAGCAAAATGTTTGAGATTGAACTGCGAGTTACTAAAAACTCGAAACAGTAAAACACGCGGAGCGGATTGATGTGTAGAGAAAGTCGATCTAGGCTTAATTTACAATGACACACATCAATAAAGAAATAGTGGCTTGATGATGGGTCCCATATAATGCCACACGCGAACTCTTACTTCAGGCTATATGAAGTGACTTAATATGTGAACCAGAGAACATTACTTTCAAAGTCCTAGTTGGACATGCGGTTCATGTGCACATTTTGCCAGCAAGCACTTAACTTCCGGCTAACCCCACACTTTCCAGATGGGTCACTGCGCGAACTACATTAGTCAAACCTTTAATGAAAACAAACAAATCGACGGGTTTTTTTAACCATAATTGTGTGCACATCGTTACCTGTATTCACCAGTTGCACACGTAATCGGCTTGTAATACGCAGATTATAAGCTACAAACGTTTCCGCCGGCATTGATGCATCTGCATGAATAAGTTTTCTTGTTCTGTAATTATTTTGGAGCCACCAGACAAACTATTGCTATTCTTGAGTTACTCCAGAGTTTAGGTCATGTTTTGCCCAGTTCTTAACATTTGAAGGGGTCATTGTCAATGTGTCAGATACCTGTGACTTGGTAATAGTTCACAGGTATTAGATTAACTGTTTCAGCACTAATTACCACACATGTCGTATGCTCCATACATGTACTTCACAGTTGAATTCTCTGGAACACTGGAAGAATTTCATACCTGTATTTTATGACATAATTTGTATCCGCATTGCTTTGAAAAGAAATAGCCAGCACCTCGTCAAATTTCCTTCAAAGCTGTAAGATTTATAATTTGTCGTATCCCTATTCTGGAAATATAAACCCTCGTCCTAAAGGGACCGTATTGTCTATTGTTCTCCTCACTTTGCAGTTGGGAACCTTCACAAACCTGATTAAAACTACCATTGAGGGTTCCCTGAATCAGTGCAGACAAACAAACAGGCAGACCGACAGATCCGAAACAACACCCCACCTCACATTTTGGAGGCAAGGGTAATGATCACCTGTGCAAAGAAATTAATCAGAAAATGAACTGACATTGCTGAATTGCACAAATCGAGAGGCATTTTTCCAACTGGACAAAGTTTTAGTTTCAAAATGGTACATATTCTGTTCTTTCGCTAATCATGCTAAAAGTAGCTGGAAATAGACAAGTCTTCTACGTGACTCGGTGACAAACATCCTGACTGATTCATACATGTGTAAAATTAAGAATAAGCCGACAAAAAAATACCATTCTGCTTCAGGCGAATCTAACAATAAAGGAAATGCTGTTTTTATGTACCTTCTTGTTGATGTATGTAGTACATACTGTATACCTGTCTACATACAATGTTACAATAATGCTGTGAGGTTCTCCTAACAATTAACTTAATTGAAGCAGGGCATATAAATAATCAACTGTTTCAGCGGATTGTTCTTTACTTCTTTCAACTTTCTTATATTCCCTACAAATTTAGCTTGCATTTCTGAAACACATGAAGAAGGGAACAGCAAATTTCTTGCCAATAATGTCTCGTTGAAGAAAGATTCGGATTTATTTCAGTATTTTGCATGCAGCATGGGCTAACATTATTAAAAATATTTCCTGTCCCATGTTCAAGTTTGCATAGAAAAGAATATGCTTTCACATATGGTTATTTAGTCCCTTATTGTGTGTGCCTCTATTCCCCAGTAATTGTTATGTATATCAGCTCGCTCTTCAACCACTCGGGGGGGAAAAGTTGAAGGGAGTTCTATAGGGAAGGTAGAATCTTGTGGTAATGAGCCCTAAGGGTTGTCTTCACCTGATGCTCTAACCCCACCACAAATCTGTAGATATACAGGGTTATGTCAGACAGTTTGCCTCAGGTAGGTTTTATTAGAGATCTGTGGTTAATGAAATAGTCTTGCTTCAGGTGGGAACAATTTGGTGAACCAGTAGATCTCTTTATGCAGTCGTAATGTATACATGTACCTACAATTTACATTCACAAGAGACACATCCTATTGTGGATAGGATAAAACTGTATACTGTTTGAAGAATGAACAAATAATGTGTAAAAGAGGACAGATTTGGAGATGGTTGGAGCTTTAATATTGGGACAAGGTTTCATATACATGTAGGGACAGATACTCATTTATGAGATCACACACAAGTAATCAAGTACTTGTACTTCCCTATTTTCCCACTGATGTTAAATTGTCTGAATATTGCTTGTCCAAATTGCCACTCCATTGGACAGGTATTTGACTAACAACCAGCCTTATAAATGACAGGATTGTCCTTTGCTCTTCATGTACATGTACGACCAAAATGGAAAATTTATTGTGATTTTGCAGACGGGGATTTCTTCCAGACTGAAACTTTTTACCAATGTTTACATCTATTTAATAATTAAATAATTTATACAATACTCGTATATAAATCTCGGGTCTGCTCTCGAAAAAAAGAGAATCGTTCTCTGGAAGAAATTGCTGTCTGTAAAATCTCAATAAATCTACCATTTTGGTTGTACATGTATTTGTAGTTCACCAGATATGTTTTAGAACTGCACAGGACAATCCTGTCATTCACAAGGCTGGTCGCATACACTAAAACCCCGTCTGTCAGTTCAAAGTAAACTTTGACATTTCCAGGAGACCATGCCCAGATCAGTCTACTGGGATCAAAGAGTCACCAGTAATAATCTCTCACCATTTAGCTCTGGTTTGACATGCAGTTCACAAACGTGTCCCCTGTGTATTTATATTATTCAGTAATACTGTATATCTGTCTTCAACTTAAAACCAAGTTTTAAGGCACCCCATTTGGAATTTAAAAAAATGAAGTTCAATATTGATTAGTTGCCGTTGGGTCAGAATAGTCCTGGGAAAGTCATATTTACATGACCTACATGTACTTGTATATGTGTATACTGTTTGGCTGACTGCTGGTAATTTGATGTAATTTAAATTTCCCATCTATCGAGCATTGCATTACACCATATTAGCCCTGTGTGCACCCCTACATGTATATACATACATATGCAGGCCTATACAGCATTGACACCCCCATATATTGTATGTTACAGTTACTTCGAAAACTGAATCAAAGTTGTATATAAATATGTGGTATATTTGGGATGTGAAAACTGGTCTGAGAATGAACTGCTTAAGTGGACAGTTTCCTGCTTCCAAAAGTCCAGCGTGTCTGGAAAACTTACGGTCCAGTCCCACTCAGCTGTTGGATTTATTGGAAACTGGACTACAATTTGATTGTGCCTACATGTAACTGTACACACTCACAGAATGTGATGCTGCTTGCAGTTCATCTTCTATTTCAGCAGATGCTTGATGTGTTAAATTTATGAAAGTGGATTTTGTACAGTTTTACCATACTATTATCTCATGTTAGGTATCATGTTTGAAATGGTAAGTGAAGGATTCATGTGCTATAACTGAGGCAATGATTTTGTGTAAGATACATGAAATATAATTGACAAAGGATCCGTTGCAAGTTGAATTATCAGTCTTTTGTCCAGGATATTATGTTTTCAATGGGAGGTCTTACACCAAAGCCTTGCCTAAACTGAGCGATAATAACATAACATTCTGGTAGGGGCAAACATGTGTGTCACTTGGTACTGTCGCTAACTGCTAAATGATAAGAAATAGTTAAGAAAACCTGATAAATTCTTTATGATTTTTCTCAATTTGGAATTTTTTTAATGGCCTTGTTCTTGTTGGGTTTTTTTTTGTTTTGTTCCATTTCTATATTATTACATTAATTACATTTTGTATATTTGCAGTCTTTGATAGTGACGGATGGCGTGTTATCCGGTCCTCAGAAGCTTGTCTCAGCCGGCAGCGTCAACAGTATCAGTCAGCATGGAGGGAAGAAGAGCTCTCATGACCAGGAAGTGGGCAGAGTGGCAGGCTGGGCCGTTAACTTTGACAAGTTACTCAATGATGCTGGTGGTCTCTCCGTCTTCACGGTATGTTCGTTATGTGAGACCAGTCCAAAGTCCCTGTGAAATTTCAACCCCATCCTACATATTAACAATGGATGATAAACTAAATGGGGCGGGACATATATAATTTCTTCCCACATAATGTGACATGAGCTTGTGTGACTGAGACTGACCAAATCAGGATGAAACTTACCACTCACCCTAGCATTTTTTATCTCCAAAATGCTGTTCATAGTTCACTAAGCTATTGCCGCAATAATTTTATTCATATACGTATGAATTTGTTCTTCTTTTGAGTGTAAGTTCCATCGCCTGATCAAATTATATGAGACCATCGTAATTTTCTGAATGATAGCATTTTTTCATATCAGTTCCAACAATATTTGATGCCAGTATTCTCGACATCCTCAAACCCCTTGACATTGTACTTTGTCCTTTCCTGTTCCTTTATACAACTAACTGATACAGGAAATAACCAATAACCAAAGTACTGGTGTCCTGCGGTTCAAAGCATTTGAAGGAATGAGTGTCGTGTCCATAGGATGTTGATCGTGTGGTAGTTTCTGAACAGTATCATTTCAACAATATTTCCCTCAATTATTGTATCTTTTGATTTAAAATTGGTGAACAATATTCCATTTCATCTGTGCAGTGCAGAATCCTGATTTTGGTGACATAATAATTTCACTCTTATATTATTTAAAAGCAAATAATACAAAAAAAAAATAAAAAAGAAAAAGCTGTCACCCAACTCATCATCACTGAATATGTGTTACATTTTCCAAGTTGGCCGAAAAAATGATTGTAATAATTTGTTTTGCATAAAGTAACTTGTTCTCTGAAATATTTCTTTATCCAGGAGTTCCTCAAGAAGGAATTCAGTGAAGAGAATATCCTGTTCTGGAAAATCTGTGTTGATTACAAGAAAATAGGTGACCCTGGAAAGGTTTGTTATTAAATCTTTTTGTTGTCCCAATCTGTTAATCCAGTTGTTACAGTAATCCCTCTAATTATTCAATCCCCCTATCAAAATTCAATCACCCCCAATTTTAGGGACAAATTTCAATCAGCTGTTCTAATAAATTTTATCACCCTCTAAATCATTGAAATAATGAAGAAATAATAGATTATATGCAGGATTTTGAACCACTTTGTCAACTTCCTGTTCTTAGACATTTGATCACCCCAAATTTTATGGTGAGAATTTCACATCCTTTTATTGAATTATTAGAGAGATTACGGTACAGAAGTAAAAACGGGCAGACGCTTTCATACCATACCGCTTCCAATAAAACACCTCTCCATTCACTTTGGCAACTCCAAGTTTTACATATTATTGCTAAATCAAAGTTCATTAGATCCTAATTAATTCCCATTTAGCTTCCGATTTTCTCTATTTTTTTAGAATTGTGTATAGATTAGAAGTACTGAATATCTCGATATACAGGTATAAGGCAATTGTCAAATTCTGTTTTACAGAGAAAGAGTAAAGCTAAGGAGATTTATGACAAACATGTATCCTCTAAGGCTTTGGAACCTGTGAACATCGACAGCAGAGCCAGACAACATTGCGAAGAACGCCTGGAGTTATCCACCCCTGAAATGTTTGACATCGCTCAACAACAGGTTTGTACTGGTACTGATAGATGCACTCTTGTATACAAAAAATCTAGATTAAATTTTGCATACATTATGGATGAGGCTCTTAAGAAATCTGTGAACCTGACTATTCCTTTGGCTCGTGGCATATTATCACAAGGTATAAGTATTAATCAAAATGCAACTTTCAGTACAAGGCTTATATTTTGGAATACTCCTCCCTGCCCCAAAACAGAAACAAAAAATCTCATAGAACCTGTGTTTCATTTTCCTGGAAAGGTAGCTTGGTTACATGACTTGGTCCTACATTGTCAGGGTTTCATAGAAGTCCAAATTTTTGCCACCGGATACTGAAAATTCAATATTTTTTTCACCCGAATTGAGTATTTTTACGTTTTTGTCGCCGGCCGACAGACTTCTATTGAGTTTATTTCTAATTTTGCAACCGCCATAAGTAATGTATATAACAAATTTTCATACGACCATCAATGGAGCCCGTCAATACCGCTATGTATTTGAATTGTGAAAATAAAGCAACAAACAGATAATTTAACATCTTCAGTTTTATGGTCATAATTTACCAAGGTCTAAGATTCCATCTATTTTCAGCATATTATGTCACATTGTGGATGTCAACAAGACAAGATTACACAAGGCAATTGAAATTAATTTTTAAAATTACAAACTTAGTAATTTTGAATGAAATCGATGTATCAGTTCCTGGCTTGCAAATGATGTCCAATTTAAGTATGCAAGTCTTGAAACGTTTCAGCTACGCTAATAATTAAAAACCGCTTGGATCTGGACCAGACTTCCCTTTCAAAATCTTACATTATAATTTTTGCGTGGGAATTTCAACTTTTTCAAAAGATTTGATGTGAAATTTGGCAAATATTCGGACTAAAATTAGAAGTCCAGTACAACTCCAGGGTTAGATTCAAAAGAGAAATTAAAAAAAGAGAGGTGAAAAGACAATGCAAAAAAAAAAAAATTACACGATTGAAGACAAGCAATTGTCATAACTGCAGCTAGTCCTTGGCGACCATAAACTCATAAAAATGAAATGAATTAGAGAATTCTGTTTGAAAAGGCGCACAATTTTGTAAACTATTGCGCGAAGGCATCTGGCTCACTTTCAATATGATCATGCCGACTCTAGACAGATACATAAGCTTACCATGTTTGGTTATTGAAGGCTGCAAATAAGTGCCAAACAGTTTGACTTGACCACCCTTATTGAAAGAATGGATTTGCCCATAACGTTTGACCTAAATCATGTAAATGCAGTACGCCAGACTTTTGTTGATGGGGCAGGCATTTGAAATGTTTCTGTGCTGCCCTAGTAATGTGGGACACTTGTTTCAGGATAATAGACAGATCAGTTAAATTCAATGCCAGAAAATGGATGCCTAGTCTAGTAATTTTAAAAATCAACTTCAGTTGTTTTGGTTTGTTTGCGCCATGAAGGTAAAAATCGGATCCAATTTTACCTCCATGTTTGCAATCTCATTAAATTTAAAAAATATTTTGACAGTATCAAGTCTTCTTTATGTATCTTCAAATCACAGAATGATCTAGTCAGGTTTATATTGTGGCTAAATCAGTTCGCTGTCTTTGAATTATCCATTCAAACTTTACTAACTACGGTAAAATCAAACTTTGGTTTCAGTTTCAACATCGTACAATGCGTACATGCGAACGACATGCCAGTTTCTTTACAACAACAACACGACAAGATCGTTCAACTTTGAGTGAAAACAAATGCCCTATGCCAAGATTACATCGTCTCCTTTATCATAAATACTATTCAGCGATAGTCAGATATTTACCAGTCCATTCCAAGGAGAGTTAGACGTCTTTGGGGGCTTATTCATTCCCACATGTCAAACTTTTCCAGCTATTTTTTTTTCCGCCGCACAACACAGTTCGGAAATCTCCACATACATTTAGTATGAATACAGGCTTTAGGGTTACCGACGGCTTGACCCCGATAACAGTTCGGGAAACGGACATAAATAATTAGCGGTCGGCAAACCGAAGTTTAACTGAGCGGTACCGAATCACACGGAAAGGGCCGAAGATGCAGACCTATTTTTTTCTGGTATTCCCCCATTTCCCGACTGTTTGTCCGCAATATCTTTCGATTATAAAGTACGAAATTACGAAGTATTGGCCTTTGGAGACTTCAGTTTTTTTCAAAAATTTCAGTTTTTCCCTTCTAAAACACTCAGACTTCAGTTTTTTGGTGGCAAAATTGAGTTTTTACGTGAGTTTTGTCACCGAATACCGGTGTCAAAACACAACGTGTATGAAACCCTGATTGTATTAAGTTGGACTGTAACATATGAATGCTGTTTCCAGTGTCAAGAGATGAGTGTAAATACAGGGTTCAGGCGTGACCGTGAAATCCTCTATGAGTCTTGAAGATGAATGTATGAACAATAACTGGTCTGTCTAGATTACTGGAAGTAATATGCCCTGACAACAGGAACTATTACTTTGGAAAGGCCCTGAAAATTGAAGCTTCAAGGTGTACGAACCCTGAACAAATTTAAACATTAACATTTTCTCGTTCACAGATATTTCAGCTGATGAAACAGGACAGTTACTCGAGGTTCCTACGCTCGGACCTGTACAAGTCGTGTCTCATGGCTGAGATAGAGGGCAAGCCACTGGACTTTCTTGTGGTGGAAAACGATACTGTTCCTGAACTGCCTGCCAAAGATAAGAAGGTGACTTGATTGGCTGTAGAGTTTTATAGAAAATCCTTTACATCAAAGGCATATCTTCTAATATTGAAGTACTTGGGTGGTCCATTTAAATTTTCAAAAAGAAATTTGATATTTTCATTGGAGAACGTAAAAAAAAAAACTGCCGCCCAATGGGGTTATCTAGCCAATGGCTACGGGGAGCAAATCTTTAAGTGCTGGAACACCAGTGCCCTCGATCATATTGAAATAAAACAGCAGAATAGGACTTATCAGTGGAAGTATTTTAATTCAATGAGATGGAGGGCACTGCTGTTGCAGCAGTTACAAGATTTACTCCCCTTAGCCATCAGCTGGATAACCCCATTAGGATTTCTGAAGGGGTGCCTTAAAGAACAGTTTAACTTTAGAACCTTTGAGCATGTTGGATCAGATTAATAGCTATAATCAGGTAACACAAGATGATATGAATGTTTCTGTGGAATCCAAGCCCTCCTGACAGTCTGGACTAAGCTTCAGATTAAACCAAGGGGGTCAGTTTGACAGTATATATGGAATTAGAAATGCTCACACACCGAATAACAGCAGCGCATTAATGTGTGCCATATAAATGGAAAGCCAAAACAGTGTGAATGAAATTTATTTTATATTGTGTTAAAATGGAGTGATAACTTTCCAGCCTTGTCAATTTACAGATAAAAAAGCCAGGAGAACCGGAGGTGAAAAGGAGAAAATCCCTGCTTCCATGGGTGAAAAGTAAGCCTTTAGATCCACTGTTAGCAGCATCCTTGTTGATTCTGAAACTTGGAGCCCATGATATTCGGTCCAAGATAACTTGGATAAACCTATTGGTTCCAGTTTTCCCTCAGTGTAATATTTTAAGTTAATCATGGAGTTCCCACCCAAGGTGATCTGTTAATTTGATAGATAATCATGATTTGATAAGTTCTATTAAACTTGTCTGCACAGTCTAATTATTCCTTCTAACTTTAATTTGCAGGTAAAGGCACAAAGTCCAAAAAGAATAAGGAAAACAAGGAGAAAGAGGAAACCGCGAATACCAACAACAACAACCAGAAGAAGGCAGCATTTGTCAGTGTCGACCTGAGTCTCATGAGGAAGGAAGTCGCTCAAACCATGGAGGTAAAGGCAAATCTTGACATGGAAATTTAATTGTCATTTTTCTTTCCAAAATTTGTCATCACCCTCTACCAAGTTAGTCTTCAGGTGAAAATTCTGCATATATATACTTGCACATGAAAATAATGTTCCAACGGCCTTCTGCTTGACATGCTTGAAACAAACCATGAGACAATTTTGAAGGCTCAACAGTTTTCCTGTTAAGGCCATGATGGTATCTGGATTCAGATAATCCCGTTTATCAACTAAATTCCATTTTCATACACAAGTTCATTCCTACTCATTTGCTTCGAATTGCCCTTGGTTTATCCACAGGCCCGCAAAACAAGAGATTTGTGGGTGAAGTGTCGAAATATGGGGCTCCTATATAACCCCATGCTTTATATAAATCAACATAAAGGTGAGAAACAGGCTTTGGGTGAATCGAGAAATAAACGGTTTACCGCCAAACAAAATACATCCGCATATTCTACAAGTATCACTTTATATATTCCCGTCGTCAAATTAGTAAATTTGTGCAATTTTTTTACCTTTGCCGGGCGATTCAAAATCCTACGTAACTGTCCATCCATCTAGGAACAGTTAGATTATGGCGGGCTTCGTTCTCAATTCTGATTGGTCAGTAGCGACACGCCTTCGGCAAGAGAGGTCACGCAGTGATCAGCTGTTGCGACTGACCAATCAGAATTGAGAACGAAGCCCGCCATAATCTAACTGTTCCTAGATGGATGGACAGTTGCGTAGGATTTTTAATCGCCCGGCAGAGGTAAAAAATTGCACAAATGTACTAATTTGACAACAGGAATATATAAAGTGATACTTGTAGAATATGCTGATGTATTTTGTTTGGCGGTAAACCGTTTATTTCTCGATTTACCCAAAGCCCGTTTCTCACCTTTATGTTGATATATATAAAGCATGGGGTTATATATAGAGACCCCATATTTCGACACTTGACCCTAATACCCCCCCCCCCCCCAATCTCTTGTTTTGTGGGCCTGTGGTTTATCAAAGCTCCAGTCTTCAAAGCTCCAGTCATCAAAGCTCCAGTCATCAAATGAGAATTGTTAATTTATACAATAGACTGAAACATCCTTGAGATTGAATCAATTCAAATTCAAGTCAAAATGTGTCTTAGGACTGGATTGTAGATTGGCTGAGCCTGTTTATCGTGTCACTGATTCATCCATATTAAGGGAAGTTTGTCATGTAAGGATCTTCTAACCGGGAACACCACATGCAATACAGTCAGGTAGCTTTTCCCTACATGTAGTCACCTATTGTGTTCCCTTACGTGACGAATAGGCCCATATTAGGGGAACTGACCCAGATACAGGAGGATGACATCATCAGAGTTTGCTGGTTCCGATTGGTTCATTGATAGTATGAACACATCAGATTTTGGAGACAGAATGGTGGGCTAATATACAAAGTGCAGATTGAAGCAAATTAGTACAAATTGACTTAATGTACAAACATGATAAAGAGGCTAAAATCATGCCCATCTCTGTTCAGTGAAGAGAACCAACAGATGGTAAGAACCGGTCTCCTCTCCTCAGACAGCTTGTCATAAGAGGAGACTAACTGGGGCACCTGTGGGGTGTGGAAAAGTAATAGGACCTCACGCCTGGGTTCCCATGTGTAAAAAGGAATGTGACCCTACCCATGCGGTTCCCGCGGACCCAAATGTTGTGATATGACTGAAATATAGTTCAAAGCGACATTAAATTATACATGTAATCACTCGCTCACTCTTGTATGAACATCAGCCACCAGTGGACAGTGAACTCTTTAACCACCTTGTTAACTTCATCATTTCAGATCCAAAACATGGAGACCAAGGAAGATGAGGAAGAGGCGCAGAAGGGCAACTACAAATTCTGTCGTGTTATTTTACCGGATGGTGCAACGACTGTTGTCTGCGCCAAACCAGGTCAGACCATTCGAGTGATACTCGGAAGACTCTGTGAGAAAAGGAGCATGTCTGTGGCTGCTGTGGATGTCTTCTTGTTAGGGTCAGATAAGGTATGAATACAGGCCTTCAAGTGCCTAGATATTTCCTATATTTTTGAGTCATTTCTATATTTTTCTATAATTTACTCAAAACCTCCTTATTTCCTATATTTTGACTTTTTCTAATGAAAACCTTCACCAATGCTCTGAAATGAGTCAGTTTGGCATGGGAAATACATTTCAGAAATTTTTTTTGCCTCCATTTAAATTTCTCTTTCTTGAACCAAGCAGCAGAACATTTTGGAACATACAATGTAGTAGTGACCCGTCTTACACTTCTTTATTTCCCATATTTTCCTATATTTTATTAAGAAAATTCCTATATTTCTCCTATATTTTGGCAAATTTCCTCCTATATTTTCACTGTGAGCCACTTGCAGGCCTGTGAATAGTTTTAATAGCTTCCTTGTGTCAGGTGGTACTGGGTTTCAGACATACAATGTTTCCGTTAGGAAAAAAAAAATCTCTCATCAGATTTATGATGTTAGTTTGACAGGGCTTCAAGACATATTGTTATGTTTGTTGTGGGTCATGACTATGTTAAACTTAACTCTGGATGTTAATAACGAACATTCTCAGATCATATTAGTTGATCACACATGAGACCATGGTCACAGAAAGTGCATTTTTCAACTAAAAAAAAAAAGAAGAAACTATGGCTAACAATCTCAAATTGCTGATATCGGATTGTAAACACAGTGAAAAATATTGAACAATCACAGCTGGAGATATAAATGTATATTAGATATGTTTTTAGAAAGTATCTTCTTGTTGCACTTAATTCAACGTGAAGTTATTGTAAGAATATTTTGTATATTGTTTATTGCAGAATTTTTTGGCTGAATCAATCATTCGCTAATATTTTAATGCCATCTAGTGTGAAATTCGCACTGAAATAATTTCCAGAATTTACTAGTAACTTTTGTGTGTATTTCAGCCACTGGATCTAGGTAATGATATATCTAGTCTGGGGTCCAAGGAAATAATAATCGAGCGACGAGTGCTTTTTCGTATGGACTTACCCAATCGGAAGTCCATAGGAGTGAAGGCTAAACCAAACCGGTCCATTCGAGATGTCTTCAAACCAATACTACACAAATATGGATATAAAATTGATCATGTGGCAATTCAGTTGGTAAGTAAAAACATTTTGTTGAAATATTATTGACAGAGAAAAGTTTAAAATATGAGAGAAACTTGGCAGAATTTATTAATTCTTTTTCATGGCAATAGTGACCAGTGAAGCATTTTGCTTTTTTACCCCTTGGCTATTTTGGCCTCGGGGTATTGTCGTTGCCATGTACGTCCGTCCGTCCGTCCGTTACCACATTTTAGGCAAAACCGCTGGAGACACAACCATGAAATTTTCAATACTTATTTATCTAGTGCTAAGTCAGACGCCTATCGAAAGTGGCCCCCCTCGGCCCATATTTTACAGAGTTCTGCCCCTTTACAGATATATGAATTTCTGTTTATGTCCTATATGCCTGAATGTAACCAGCTATATCTGCAGAACTGTGTTTGGTATAGCTACTATATTTTGGAAACTTATTTATATTCTTGTATTCTACAAGCCAACAAAGGATTACTTGCCTCGGCTTATGGAGTTATGCCCCCTTTGAATGTAATAATCTTCGATTTTGTTATCTGTAGTTGAATGTACAAGTTTTATCTGCAGATCCGTGTTCGGTACATCATATTCGTCTCGGTTCTTATTTCACAGAGTGCTGAGTCAGACGCCTATCGAAAGTGGCTCCCCTCGGCCCATATTTTACAGAGTTATGCCCCTTTACAGATATATTAAGTTCTATTTCTGTCCTATATGCCTGAATGTAACCAACTATATCTGCAGAACTGTGTTCGGTATAGCTACTATATCTTGGGAACTTATTTATATTGCTGTATTCTGCAAGCCAACAAAGGATTACTCGCCTCAGCTTATGGAGTTATGCCCCTTTCGGATGTAATAATCTCCGATTTTGTTATCTGTAGTTGAATGTACAAGTTATATCTGCAGATCCATGTTCGGTACAGCTTATTCGTCTCGGTTCTTATTTTACAGTAGTGCTGTGTCAGACGCCTATCGAAAGTGCTGTGTCAGACGCCTATCGAAAGTGGCTCTACTCGGCTCATACTTTACAGAGTTATGCCCCTTTACTGATATATTACTTTATATTTCTGTCCTATATACCTGAATGTAACCAACTATATCTGCAGAATTCTGTTCGGTACAGCTACTATATTTTGGAAACTTATTTATATTGTTGTATTCTACAAGTCAACAAAGGATTACTTGCCACGGCTTATGGAGTTATACCCCTTTTGGATATAATAATCTCCGATTTTGTTATTTGTAGCTGAAAGTACAAGTTATAGCCGCAGATCCGTGTTCGGTACAGCTTATTCCTCTCCGTTCTTATTTTACAGAGTGCTAAGTCAGACGCCTATCGAAAGTGGCTCCCCTCGACCCATATTTTACAGAGTTATGCCCCTTTAAAGAAAAATAATTTTTCTGCTTCTGTCCTACATGCCTGAATGTAACCAACTACCGGTATATCTTGATCATCCCACATAGAACTATCTCTTCCCCAATTCACACTACACATGGGTCTTAATCACTTGGGGAAAGCCGAGGGGTTTTGATTAGATCAATCTCATGTTTTCTCAGGTGTGATAATTGCATTAAATTGTGTGGCATATCGGGAGACAGTTGTTTATGGATATTTGTAATCCATCATATCTCAGTTGGTAGAGTGTCTCAGCACACAGGACAGATTTTGGGTTTGAATCCTGCTGATTATTTATTCTTTCTCGAACAAAATCGTTTGTTACAATCCATTCAGTAAGGGCTATTCTTATACTCCACAGCAAATTTATAGTGAAGTTAGGAAGTTTAGTTCATTAACCTTCTCATTTCTCTTCAGTCGGGTCATGCAGGAACCGTGGACATTGACTGCCCAACATCCAGCGTGGACAACCAGAGGGTAGTGATCATCCCTAAGGAGGATATAGTGGGTGGGTATAACAGATGAACCAATGATCAGACCTGGCACTGGTCTTGTCAAGCCTGCTAAAAGCTAAATTAAACTCCGTGCTGGTATTGGTCAATCTAGATTGATTGTTGACCAATCATTGCAACTTCTCAGATTTCTTTTGTGGAAAAATAGTTCTCCATAAATCACAAAACAAAAATGATGGAATACTGTAAATGCTCTAGTAATTCATTCACAGGAAGTGGATTTTCTGACCTAAAAATGTTGCGGGGATCAATTTTCTTTCATTGAAATATTGATAGAAACACAGGATGTCATGTATGTAGTTTGTCATGATTTTAGGTGGTGATACATTTATTTGGGGCATAATTTGGAGGGGATTGAATGTTAATAGAGTGATTGAATTTATTATAGTGTTCATCATACTCAATTTCAAAATTGATTTTGATATTGGGCTGGTCACCCCAAAACATTGTACAATATGAAATATCAAAGAAAAAGGCTATCATAGGCATAATTATTTGTTACAAACATTGACAAATGATACAATACTCCTCTGTTATTGGAAACATTGAAGATTTATCGTCATTAGTTTATACATTGTATATTGGAATATGTGTCTATATTTGGGAAGAAAGCAATTACAGAAAAGATAAATGTTTCTTTGGCACACAGACATAGATGGAAGGGTCTGCTGTTTGAATTCCATAATAGAACACACAGCTCAACCTAACCAGTAGTATAGTAAAGTAGTTTTCATTACCGAGGATTTCATAATAGTTTACTTTTTGCAGCTGATATGATGTTTACTGGCAAGTGTGAAGTTGAACAGTTTTGTTGTGTCTGAAGTTGTAAACTTGCGAGTTAACTTCGACTGTCATGCTGATCTCTGATTGGGTGATGGGGTTTCGAACAGCCACTCAGCCGACAATAATAATACAAAACACACCAAAGGAAATAAACATATTATTAGAAGTTGGCAACTTCAGATAGGAGGTGCAAAGTTATATGATGTTTTGATTCAGTCTAGGCATGTAATTTCTTGTCACTGAATGATATTGTGGTACACTATTATGAAATCCTCTGTAATTATTTGCATTTATCCATGGATATTCTGAGCCTTAATTAGAGTACCCAGTCCTATATTTCCCTCTTTTGTGCCATGCTTTTTGTGGTGATAATGCAATTAACTTTGATGTAATTGTCTGTCTTGGCAACTTTCTGTTTCATCAATGTTATTTGGAGGTTGTCAAATTGGACTCCTGTTTCGTCGTGGTAATGGAGGATTTCATGATCATCTTGTCCAACTTGTCCAAGTCATTCAGTCCTTCAGCTTTCTTCAACCCATGTCTAGATTGAATCAGATCATGACATATTTACAGCATGATTCAACTGAACACAGCAACGAATTCTGTTATAGGCACCATTATCAGTGGTATCATGGTTGTGATCATTATCACCGGACATTGTCATAAATCTTCTGTTGTAGTCATTTTTCATTTCTTTTTCACTGGATGTGTCAGGATATCCATCATATCCTGGACTTTTATCTTTGGTTTTTACCTTGCATAAGATCTTTCGATCCTATCCCGTTGGATGTCTTCAGGTTCTCTTCCTTTTCACAAATCCTTTTCAGTTTTGTATACAACCAGTCTGATTGAACTATACCCCTAATCGCCAGCTGCTGCATTATTAAGATAAGAAGACATCACATCTTTATGCTAGTCGTTGAATTACAGAGCAGCTTTAATGTTCTGTGGAGCCAACCATGGAACTCCGGCCCTCGGGTGCTGGGAAATTGCTCTGATAGAATATCTGAGCATCTAAGGGTCTTTGGTGGGCCCCAGACTTCACACCTAGTAGTTCACCGCTCTACACGTGACTCCGTTTGCACGTTGAGCACGGCTCAAATTACTTTTCACAAAAAATGAGAAGACAAATTTCTCTCAAATTTTCTAGATGAAATCCTTCTTCAGATAGCAGAGATCTCGGACCGAAATAGTGTAACAGCGTGTATGGGATCATATTGATCTGTCAGACTGGTATACATGATGACTTTGAATAAGCCTTATCGTAATCCCAGAAGTAACGTGCTGGCTCTCGAGAAAAAACGCTTGTGTGTGAACCTGCCCTTCAGTCTCGCGTCTGGCATGAATATGCGGTAATATGCGTTACTTCTGGAATTAAAATGTGGCTTATTGAAAATTGTGTACACTATTGATTGTATGCATGTGGTTTGTTATGTTCATCATGTTCAGTGCTTCTACATTGTGTAACCATCTTCTAATCATTCAGCTTCATCATTATCCATTTCTAGAATCCATTATGAATACTTCGGTTTTATTGCACTTATACCTTTTATTTGCATCTTATCATTTTGCATGTTCATACCAAGCATATTAACAGCACTGTTTGTTCCACTGGTTATATTTATTTTGAGCATGTTGCATTATTGAGCATTACGTTCAAACAGCCCAATCCTTCCTCCCAGAAAAGCATGGGCTTCTTGGGGCAAATTCATAAGCGTCCATGGTACAGTACATGTACAGAGAAGGCCGGAAACAGTATGATGGTCAGTTCTTAACAAATATTACTGGTATTTTACACCAAAGTTTGCCGGTTATTGGTGGGACAACCAGAACAGTTTATGTTAAGGAGTTTTGTTCTAACTTGCTCTTCTGTTGATTTTCGGATACTTGTCTCATGTGAATTGACCAGTTGATTTACTGGAGACAGTTTCTGAACATTGCAAAAACATGAAAAATGGCAAGTGAGAACAGAACCATTTCGGATGATCTCTTCTGCCCGCCTCAAGGGAAAACCTTATAGTTTGGTGTAAAATAATACAGCATATATTCAGATCTGGTCGACAATATGAAATGCACTTTCCAGCCTTCTCCCCAACTCTTCTATGTACCATAACATGGAGGCATATAAGATTTGCTCCAAGCATGTGCATATATAGCCAACATTACAGATGTTCTGATAACTCTGCTGCGAATCCACTCCAGTTTTTAACCATGATAGTCGCGTATGCTCCATGATATTGACTGGGCCGACCTGTCCCATACGAGGCCTAGAAATCTCAAATCAGAACATCTGAATACATTACCTTACAGCCTGTTCAGTTATATAAACCCTTGTTTCAGTTAACCTTTCGTTTATACTAAATCCAAGTTTTGCATGCATATATTCCGTTTTGCTCTAACAGAATGGTCCGGTAATGACGGACATCGTTTGACCCATGGCAGACCACCTGTCCCGGCACGAGCTAAGACCATGACAGCTACTGTTCCTGGCCAGCACGGAAGTGCCGCCCTCGACGAAATTACTAATCAAGTATTCGAAGATCTTATGCAAGGCAAATCCGAAATGGCTCATAATTTTGATGAGCTAGGTATTCTCGATCCTGATGGAAACACTAAGGTAAGAGTGTATACGACTTTATTGAATGGTGTGTACGCGTGTAAGTGTGTTTCCTCAAATCTCACTTGAAGGTTTGAGGAAAAGGCAGCAATAAAAGATTCTGGAAGGGAAAGCTAATTGAACAATTCACTGTTCTTTTACAGTTCTTTCAGTATGCTTGAATTGGAATAAACAATTCATGATCTCGATCAGTCTGCACAAAGCATCCCAAATTATTTTAGCTCAGTTTGTGGGACACTTATGTTAAAAAATTCAGCCATTTCACAGATTGATTACAAGGAGAAAGAGAGAGACCCAGGACTGACCAACAGGCCAGAACCACCAACTGACTTGTTAATCCCAGCTGAACAGACCCCAACAATAACTTGGCAGCCTGACCCGCCCTGATGGGATAGCCATTATTGCTAAATGACTGAATTTGCACTTTAATGATAGTGAATGTTTTTAATTAACAGGTGACCAAAAACGGCGACGAACATCGTTTATCCGGCCTTTTCGGGTTGCTAAGGAGGGAGTCACTGGGCGCAAAGGATTCTGGCAAACCCAAAATCAAGAACAAAGTGACTTTTGCTGTACAGAAATCGGAGAGCAGGAAACGTGGGAAGGCCCGTGATGGTGAGAGTCCATGTCTGCTGTACAGTCAATCAACTTTTGTGCCTGGTCAATCAATTTTTGTGCTCAATCAATCAGCTTTTGTGCTCTTGTCTGCATGATTCCATATTTGATCACAAAACATTACGCACTTAAGTAATTATCATCGCATGATTTCTTTCCCATGGTAATCCCTCTAATAATTCAATCACTGGAAGTGAATTTTTTCATTATAAAGTCAGGGGTTGACAGGATTTTGACAAAATTGTTTAAAATCATGCAGAAAATCCAATATTTTTTTGTTATTCAATTGATTTTAGCGGGTCATCAAATTTGTTAGAACAGCTGATTGAATTTTGTCTCCAAATCTGGGGGTAATTGAATTTTGATAGGGGGATTGAATTATTAAGGGGATCCTATGTTTGAGATTGTGGACATAGATGTTCCGACAATTGAAGCAACAAATACAAATTTGGAGGTTTCTGACAGAATTCTGTTTGGAAAATGTTGAAATGCGAAGAAGAAAGATATTTTTGTTGCACTAAAACAACAAATTCTATGTTATAGCTTCCATACAAGTAAGTGAATGGAATAATATATTGAATTATAATTCCCATTTTTACATGTATGTTTCAGACTGATAATGAATGATTAATCTCTCAACTAGCACATACACAGGAATTTTCACAAGGTCTTGGTTATAATTTCAGATGACAACTTTCTTGAGCTGCTGTCCAAAATGCAGAGCCAGAGGATCGACGACCAGAGAGGACTGGGACGAGAGAGTCTGGAGGTTCCCAGCTTTCTCCTGAAGGGATCAGAAGGTCAAGGTCATGAAGGTCATAATTCTTCAGCAGATCGCCAGAAGTCTCGGCAAACAGATGAATACAACATTGGTGATTTCGATGAAATCGACCCACACCTTATGGGTTTGGGAAGACAATTTAAAGACAAAACCACAGGGCGACCGTCGGATACGAACAGGAGTAATTCGGATGGCCGAAGTATACGCAGTTTTAAAACATTTGGGTCTCCGACGGAGAAAATGTCATACACAAATAACAGTTTTAGTCAGGAATTTGTCATTCCTTCCTATGATCAGGCACTGATGTATTTCGATACATTTAGTCATCACTCAAACCCAGACTTCGATGACCCCATGTTAATGGTTCGGAGTTTGTCGGACATTGGCTTGGACAACGCCTTCAGTGAGTTGACAACAGAACTGAACCAAACTCGGCCGCCCGAATATTCTCGGCGGAGCGCATTCCAACCCACCTGTAAAAACTTTCAACGTCCTGAGCAGTTTCAAGGCGATTTTGTAGTCCCCAAGGCATCGCCAGAAAAATTCTCGCCAAACAGTACTGATCATGAACAACTGTCTCCCACAGGTAGCGAAGGGCTCGTAGACTACCCCGATCCCACTGTAAATAGGTACGACACCTGTGAAAGTGGGGTTACGACCATGCCTCGTATCACTGTCCCACCCATTATTAATGGTTTCAGATCTACAGACAATCAAATCAGAAACCCACAGCCTGTAAATTTACAGCCATTTCGCAATTTCAGTAAAGCATTTGGTAAAATTTCCCCAGAAAGTTCAGGTTCGATGCACGTGCGAAACAGAGGTTCTGGCACTAATATCCTCAATGAGCCGATTTCTTCTAGTGACTGTGATGCTCCCATCAATATCGTCAATGAGAATACACATCTCTCATCAGGGAAGTCCCAAACCAGCAAAACGAAGCGATTGGTTCGTGTCAATGGGACCAGTAACATGGTCCACAACAGCACAAAATCCTACACGCCGGATACAACGTTTTTGAAACCCAGGACTCCCAAAAATATACTCGATCACCGGCGTAGTCGCACTAGACGCCCGGTGTATTTGAATTCGCCAGAAACTGATGGCAATGCTGATACCCAGGTCACATTTGTTTGATGAATCTCATGACTTTAAGTTTTATTGATAGCTTATTTATAAAAAAATTGAAGTTATTCACCATTATAATGACCTCTACCCTGTGCCTCTGTTGATCTATATATTTTGATACAGATGAAAAGAGTAATGTTCTGTTAGTGATCTCTCTTGTTGTAGGAGACAGAACTATATTATCCATCTCAATACTTCACGACAACATTAGGCAATTTAATCACAGGAAGTGAAATGTACCACCATAAAATCAGGGGGTGATCAATTTTTTTTTAGAACAGGAAGTTGACAAAATTTGTCCCAAATCTTGCCATTAAATAAACCATTATTTCTTCATTATTTTACTGATTTTAGAAGGTGATCAATTTTATTTAGAATGACCAATTTAATTCCTTCCATAAAATTGGGGCAATGGAAATGTAAAGGTGGTTGAATTATTAAAGGTCTAGTTCACAATGACAAAGTTGAGATATTGGTGCTGTCTTATTTACATGTACATAGGACTCCAAATTCTGAAAAGGACATTGCAATTCCCCAATAAAAGCATTTCACTAGTAATGAAAATTTCCTAATATGGCTTAAAATAACTGCAAAAACAAGTTTCTAGTCTGGACTTTTGTGATGTCCTCAGACAGCCAGAGTATGATAAGGCCATGCTAGATTGTTTCCTTGTTTCTTCTCCATATTCCCAAAAACCAAAGCTGATGAACACAACACAGATCACACTTTCACTTGCTAGTTTCAGTGCCTATCAAATCTCAATTCAATCACACATCAACCTACTGAATGATATATGTCGCCCATGATAGCTTTTATCATTTTTCTAAGAACGCTTCAAGTCAAACGGATACCATGTGTATCAGTTTCATTAATTACACATTATTTATCATCCAAAATTTGCTATATAATATCATGCCGATTCTTAGAAATATGTTAGTTATATCTTAACTATTTGTGTTGTAAGGCCGAGAGGTCAAATTTGGGACTGGCCAACCCCACACAAGCAAGGGACAAGAAACAAGGCATCAATTCAGCACAGCCTAAGCAATCTTTCTTGTATCTTTCTGCTCAAACTAGAAAATAATTGTAAATGAGCTTCAGAATGAGAAAAAATAATTCATTTTGAGTAATTTTACCAGTTAGAAAAATAATTTAAAATTTATACACAGGGAATTTTTTCCAAAATTTGGATTAACGTTATTGACGCATATCTGTTTGATATCTTGTTAATGTAGAGACTTGATACATTCACCTTGGTATGTATCAATCTCATATAGATGAGAATTAGCATGTTTATCCTGGCATAAAGATGAAAAGTTCCAATACCTGGTTTCCATCCTCTTTACTGGGCAAAGACATTTGTTGTTTTCCCTCTTTGTTTAGTAGCTGTCTCGTTGACTGTTACTTATTGTTTCTGGATGTTGGTTTGGTGCTTCTCTGTTGTTGATGTCTTGGAGTCTAGAATGAAGCTAGGCAATATCATTTGACAGGTTTAATATATACGTACTACGAAGAGTATTTCATGGATAGAGTGTAAACACTTGACACCTTAGAAAACAGGCCTCTTATATAGAATTATTGTGTACCCCAAAAATAATAGGAGAACATGCATCAAATGCATCAAATGCACAAACATGATTTTGGATAAGGTATCTCCTGTCCCTGTTCCTATTTATTTACTTGAACATAAAGATGAACCGTTGTGTAATGTAAATTCTCCACAGTGGATATTATTGACCTAACCAGTCTCTCCGATTGCACTACAGTCAGCCTTATTGACCACAGTGAGCTGATTATTGTCTAATAATAATCCTTCCCTGCTCAACAGTTCAAACAAAGTGAAGAAACCTGTCCATTCTTCTTTGCTGTACGGATTAGACAGATACTATTTCCAAAGTTGTTAAGGATATTCATGACATTGGGCAGCCTCAATCATGTCTATCCTGGTGATTCGCTGAAGTTGGATATTTCTTTATGTCCAAGTTGAGTAATCAGCACTGAAGCTGCATATTACTATGGATATTCGGGATAACTTAGTGACCGGTATCTATCTTTGTTAAACCTAGGTCCTGTGGGGCTTACGGGGCTTGACCTGGGATGTCATTGTGCACACCACAGGTCATGGTAAGAATAGGCCTCCGCTCTTCAGAGAGCTTGTCGTCAGAGGTGACTAACTGAGGCACCCATGGGGTTCCTGGGTGTGAAAAGGAATAGGACCCCCCCGGGTGTGAAAAGGAATAGGACCCAACGTCGTGATATGACTGAAATAAATAGTTGAAAGCGACTTTAAATCATATTCACTCACTCATTGTTAAACCTAGGGAAATGGACAGGTTTCCTCACCTTGTTTAAGCAAGAGAACAGGATGATTTAATTCATTACATGCTTATTGACTCGCCGTGGCCCAGACCTCGTAATATAATCACATTTCGTATGACCACAGTTTTATGATGACCCTGCTGGCAGGCGTGTTACGCTCAATTGTTCTTCTTCCTCAACCTTACAAGTTGATATATTTTGATCTGACCTTCCGTTGTACTGAGTACGCTAATTTAATGGGTATCCCATCAGTAACTCCTGCTGTGTTTGTATTGGGTGAATGCATGTACAGTTATATGTAAAT
The DNA here is from genome assembly GCA_036873755.1 of Hanleya hanleyi. Classification (NCBI taxonomy): domain Eukaryota; kingdom Metazoa; phylum Mollusca; class Polyplacophora; order Lepidopleurida; family Hanleyidae; genus Hanleya; species Hanleya hanleyi. The sequence goes on along the minus strand of JAVTVY010030562.1, from coordinate 16,421 downwards.
TTATACCCAATCATGTCGCTCTACATGTGTAAATAACCATCTACACTGCTCCTATGAATAAATATTTAAATTTATAATACAATTCAATAATTGAGTCCAGTATTATATTCTTTTGAATTAATTGATTTCCTGTATTTGTTTTGTCAATTGTTTGATTTTCTATCTTCCTGGTCTCTTTATTTGGCATGCTTTATTTGCTGATAGATGATCATGATAGGCTAGGAAATTGTTAAAAATTTTAAGGAGGCTGTCAGAATATTTTAATTCTTTCAAAAAATGAAGTTATCCCAAAGATTTTTATATATATTGGATATATGATCAAAAATATTTGAAAAAAACATCAGTTGCACAAAGATATATATATATATCGGTTGCCATGGTAACTGCAGCCATCTTGGATTCTGGTGCTTGACTCCGGAACGCTTTATATGCCAAAGTAAAAGAGCTAACTTCATCAAACTTGCAGGGTATGTCTGTGGTGTTTTCCTTTGTGCAATTAAGAAGTTTCAAGCAAAACTACCGATTGAAAAAAAAAATTGAGCTGTTTTACTAATTTAAACTAAATATGGCACTGACCAGGCATAAGCGTATTAGTGTAAATCAGTAAAAACAGCTTAAATTTTGTTTCCAATGGTTAGTTTTGCTTGAAACTTATTTGCACAAATGAACACACCACAGAAATACCCTGCCAGTTTGTTGAAGTTTGCTCTTTACTTCGGCATATAATGCGTTCCTACTTGGATGGGTGACCGGGTGCTGTACTGACTGGGCTGATCAGTGTCCAGGATAATAGGAACTGTGGACACCTTGTGTTCAGGCACATGTAGGCACCATCGTGATATGACTGAAAAAATGTTGAAAATGAGGTTAAATCCTACTCACTAATTTAGCACCAAAATCCAAGATGGCCACCATTACCATGGCAACCGATATATATATCTCTGTGCAAATGATGTTTTTTCCAATATTTTTGATGATGTATCCAATATAAATAAAAATCTGTGAGATATCTTCATTTTTGGATGTATCAAAATATACATAATAAAAAAAGTGTCTTGTCATGTCAGAAATTAAATTATTGTGGTGACCCTGAATGATTTGCGTATTATCTGAAATTTTCCTCCATTTCTGTAGAGCTTCTGCATTAATCTGAGACTAGGATTTCTCCATATTGAAAGGCATCCATAGCTGATTAGGTGATCTCAATTTTTATTGATATTTTTTGAAGTAGATAATATAATTCATGTAAAAACATTAAAGAAAATTCTATGTTGGTGTCCGGGTCTACCTAAATTTGCCTTCTAGAACCATAAAGCTGTCTTATCAAGTCAAAGGTAAGATTTTCCTTTATATGGAAATAAGTTTTGAGAGAAAGAACAATTTTAGTCTATTGGTAGAGCACTAGAAAATATTTCAACATCATTGTTTGCACATAACCCAAATTATGAAATGTGAGGCATTTCTAAGTCGCTTGAAAACGTATCAGCATATGGTGGCAGAAACTCTTCCTCAAAATGTCCCCAGTCAGCAAGTCGGAGCTCTGCTAGAGAAGAGTAAGTTCACTGGTGCAATGGACTTAAACCTGCACATACATAATTCACAGACATGCACATGCCATCAGACCTGTTCACAGCAAACCTATCTTTAAAATGGTAAATTCGCTTGCTGAACTGCAATACTCGTTATCTCCTGGCCAAGTATATAATAAAACGTGTGTGGATATTGTTCTTCTGAATTCAGTTTACTTCGGTCTATAGTAACAATGTAGGAATAAGTTTCCAAAACCAGATCGTCTTCAGTCAATTGTGCAAACCAAATTATCAATCCCTATATTTTGCAGCAGCAAAACATGGTGAATGATAATTTTGTTTGCACACCTGACAAGTACTGGGTATTTGTCCAAGCATTGACGAGAAAGTCGACGAGTTCAGATTAAGAATTTGTTTGACAGCGCTTGATTTGTGATGTATTTTGTTACATACTTATATTGCTGGTCGCTATAGCTGAAAATTGCTGAATGCGATGTTAAATTCATTTCTCTCTCTCCTCTCTCACTCTGCCCAAGAAAATAGTTATATATTGAAGGAGTATGAAGAACAAAATACAGGCCTGCAAGTGCCTCCTATATTCTCAAATTTTCGGAAAGACCAATTTTACATCACATTGGCTAGTTTAGGAGAGAAAGCGCACAGAAACTCACCGCCGCCATTACAGCAGCCAGTCGTGCCAAAATACAGTTTTGAAAGTGGCCACCAATGACACGGTGTACTTACATATATGTTATACATTTGGTTAAGAGGTGAATATAATGAAAATTATATTTTCATCACTACGACGGCATGTGAGAGAACTGTGCTAAAGGGATCTGCACTGTTTACCTCGTGATATCCCTGATCAGACAAGGATCCCATATCCAGATCAAACACTCGTCTCTGATCCTGTACATGTCCAATCTCGCTACAACCTCGTCCGGTGTAATGTAGTATTCTCTACGTTTAATCATTTGATAATGCCTCCAGTGTATTCCAGGAAAAATGAGGGCTGATCAGTATCTGGGCGATGTGGCAGGTCCATCTGACGCGTGTCCTCCAGAACAAAACGACTTCTTTCATTATCCATGTTCACGCCCATCCCTGCATGGTTGTTTTCTGTTTCAAATATTTGACACAAACTAACTGTGCAGGTAAGCAATATTTGTTGTTGAACCAAGTAGCAGAACTCCCCAATCAGCACCACTATGACCATATCATGACTACATGCGGTGGAAATAATTCGATTGAACTATCAAGTTTGGAACATACAATGTTACGTAGTAGTGACCTGTCTTGCAATCCTTTAGTTCCTATATTTTATGAAGAAAATTCCTATATTTCTCTTATATTTTGGCAAATTTCCTCCTATATTTTCATGATTTTCACTGTGAGCCACTTGTAGGCCTGAAAATACATGAATATATGATGCGGTCGTGATTGCTATACTTAGAGATCTGCGAGATTTTCTGCGAATTTTTAGTTGACCTACTTGGAAATTAATTGGCCGAGGTTCACGATTGATTTTGCATTGTCGATTTAAAGGTAAACGTCGTTGAAAGCTGATGTTCTGAAGAAACGAATGAAAACTTCCTTGGTTGAGTAATTTAGATTGAGGTTTCCATCATCCTCCTTCGTGGTCCCTTGTCGACAAGGTTCGGCGAAAGTTTTGGAAGGTCTCAAAAGTGACGATGACCATCAATCTATATAAGCTCAGATCGGGAACCGATCGGCTCCTAAAATGTCACCTTCGGGTATTTCAGGTTCTTCACTGCACTTGACTCGGCCTGACCCCCATCTCGGCTTATTTTTAGTTCGTTTAAATTGAACCGATGCAATGATCAATATGGACAAATCCGTCCATCTGAGAAGGCGAGAGCAGGTGTTTGACAGCCTATAGTTTATTACAATTATGCTTCTTTAAATCTCGTTTCAAACATTTACTATACTCATAGATGATGATCCGGTTCAGTAACCATGAATTGACAGATTTTAACTTTTGAAATGCTATTGGAAGCAACAACACGGTATATATCCATTCCAGAGTCCCTCAGATATTCTGCTAACCGTTCTCCCGGTCTTCCGGCCTGGTATTCTTAAGCTCTCAAATCAGTTTGAAGAGATGCCTAACACACATCAACACAAGCATGTCTTGATCAGATTAAAGGTTCGGGAAGAATTCCTTATCCTTGACAGTTAACGTCCAAAATGGCCCATTCACACGATGAGGTTTATGGTAACAATTCGGCAGGGGGAATCTCCTTATTTGTAGCATGCGATTATTCGAATGAACTGTGAGGTTCTGTTTCATATTATTTTTATTATGCGACTAAAATCTTATTAGTGTTCTCATGATGTAACTGAGTTGTATGTTACTGATCCCACCAACAAAAGACCTGTCAACATAAGGAACTAAATTCTCAAAGATGAAAATGCTAACAGAGAGATTAGAGTAGTTTGAAAATACGATCAGCAGTTTTGAATGAAACTGATGTTTCTAAATATATGTCATTGACAATAATTCTTTCACGAATATGAATATATCCAGCTACGGTTTGATTCGATACCCCGTGCTGAATCGACCCGTATATCTACACCCTGATTCGACTTTATTCCTTGGAAACGAACATATGAGCAATGCGAACAACTGACGACACCTACGATGCCTGTGGCTGAAATACTGCACCCAGTCTTTATTTCGTGCATTATTCATGAGGATACATCACGTCTCTCGAACCCCGTGGGCTATACTAATGGACCAATCAAAAGGCCAATATTTTATTACCAACTGAAATTATGGGATACCGCGCAGGCGCACAGATAGTTATTGGACATCCAGGAAGGCCCATCATACTCGTCCGGGGGTCCTTTTGAAGCGACAGCATCTACGGCGAAGAGCTAGCGTCGGGCATCACTGTCACCTCGGCGACAATGCAAAAGTTATGTCCGAATAATTGATTGCCACCGCTTAATGTTGAGATTATTTCGCATTAGGCACTATTTTGAAGTAATTGTGAGGAGTTCGTATAGCTAAGTTTACATGTCTTCGCTGGATCTGCACGCCACGACCCAGCGTTAAACTTGGTTTTGGAATGTAGGAATCCTTTTTTGTGATGATTAAGTGAGTTGATTAATAAGTTCAAGAATGTCCTCGATCCATGTCCGTTCTTCAGCTATGTTATTCTTTGCGTAGAAATCCAGAAGCTTACGGTATCGACTGATAACATCGAACTTACAACTGTACTGGAGTTTACGGAGGTCGATAGGACAGAGATGAAGAGGGGATACTTTCTCCGGGTGAATAATGGGATCAAGTCTTGGATCCGACCAACTGTTCATCGCACAGGCGTAATACGCGCAATGGTCCAAACCGAACATGTGCATGGTCTCGTGAGCGGCCGTGTTCAACATCGCGTACAAGGAAATGGATTTATCAGATGAACCGGTCTGCTCTTTGGATTGAGTTCCTTCTTTTTGAGAGGCGCAACTGTCATTGGTTGAAAGTTTTGCAGCCTGACCGTGGTACCAAATTGATAACACTCCGGCCCGGTCACCCGTGGCTCGTCCAAGAAGTGGTTCCTGGTCAGCGGGGTCTTCACAAATATCTTCATCAGTTATGCCTAAAATACAAAAGCCATGCTTGGGGAGGCAATCTTCCAGACAATTTATCGTTTCCATGGCATCGATTCTTCGCCTTGTTCTCGATCTATGAACCGCAATCGAGTAAATGTATTTCCCAAAGTTGAACGTTGCCTCTGTTTTTTTCTCAAAACGCAATGGGCTGGCTGGAAGAATTTCAACGGGTAGACAAAAATATAACTCCAAAAACGTTCGAAGTGCTGCCAATAATATCTCCTTGGAATTTTGCCCGACGGTATCTCCGTCAAGTTTATCTGTAACTTTCTTCTTTCCACATGCTGTTCTTTTCCTAGAGGTTTTCCGGGAGTTCACGTCAAACAACGGTAGCAGACAAATTGTCGTCTTACTAGTAATCGGAGTGTATTTTTCCATGGAGAGAAACTCGTTGAAGCTTTGCGGAAGTTCTTCCCTTTCGCGACATTCAAAGCCAGGTTTCTTGAACAAATTCGCGATCTTCGAGTCATACATAAACATAGGAAAGCCATCACCAAAACTTGGATCTCCAAGAGCATAGGTATTGATGTCCAAGATATGTCCAGCGTTTAAACATGCGCTGAGAAATTCAGGGGAAACAACTCTGATGTTTTTGTCACCTGCTTCTCCAAGTCGATCATCGTCTTCAGTGTTGTAGCCTTGAATGAAAAAATCTGTTCTTTTCGTCAGAGAATTAAACAATTTACCCCTGTGTTCTTTTATGATCTTAGCAATAGATCGATTTTCTGTCTTGGACACCACAAAATAAAGATCCTGGAAAACTGAGCTCCTGGAATCTGCCATCAGGAATTAGATCTGCCTAATTACGCTGGTTCTATTCGAGTCGGAACATCAAAATGAAATTCTATGCTTCACATGCAATTTTGAAAAAGTCGGCTCTGTTTTCAGTCCCCATTTGATTTAGCTGTTATTTGTTTTTGCAGGTCGACTGTTGTCGATAAACACATTTCGTTTCTTATGTCAGCCGGAGTGACACGTATACCTGTGCACATTACAGGTGTGTTGTGAAATGTCACCTGAGAAACGCTTCCGGGTTTGTTGTACATGTACAAGGGAACTAACTCCACATGCGTGTTTTTAACATTTCCAATCCCCAAACAAAGCTACGGCCTACGATATATATGTCGAGATTAATCCTGCTTGGAGTTTGCCACATTTCTTATTAAAAATTTAACCCAACTTTGTGATTGCAGTTATGTGGCCAGTAATTCTAACACAAGATATATAAATTCATGTATTATTTATATCTGCTGTAAAGCACAGGGGCTCTATATATTGGTTAATTAGGTTGATTGTGTGTGTGTATGGCGTTGAAGGTGTGGGTTGAGGAAGTGATTTTCTCTATTCCCTCGACCCATCACCCCCCCCCCGCAAATCAACCTAATTAACCAACAATTATCAAAGGTAACGATGCCATGTGCAGTAAAGTTACTAGGTCTACATGATTGTGGGAAAGTGAAATCAGTTGAAAGAAACATATATATTTCATTATTTATATTATTTGTTAATTATATTGGGATTAATGATATGACATCATGGTGTGATCTAGCTTGAACAACAAATAGGCTTATTTTGTTGCGTCATAACATCTTATGCAGAAAATCATAAATAATATGTCTAACTAAAGAAAATGACATCATGTAGCCACCCAAAGTAGTATATAAAAGACCGATTGAGGCTGATTTAGCGGCAGATGGCCGCCAGGGGGCGCCACCAGCCTCGTGACGTCACTTCCGGTTCCGATATGATGCGGTCGCTTCCGGTTCCGGCGGTGCTGCGGTCGCGGGAAGAAGCCTCCGCGGACAGAAAGTAGTCCGGCGGTGCTGCGGTCGCGGGAACAAGCCTCCGCGAAGAGAAAGTAGTCTCGAGACTTCAAATACGCGGGGAGAAGCCTGATTCTCCGAGAATGTCCCGCAATGTTCGGGAATTTCCGGGGAATGTCCGGTCACCTGACAACCTGGAGTTATCTCACCCTAGTTCCAGTTTTTGCCAGCAGGGCAACGAGCATGTGCTATATATATATATATATATCGGTGCACAGGGGTCAATATGTATCGCACGTTATTCGCAAACAGGGTCCCAGACAATATCGCTAGCACTATGCCCAGCCTAAATCGTCAGTGGAGAACCCTCAGTTTCTCCATACAGGTTTCCCCAAAACAGGCACGAAAAAAACAACAACAAAAAAACATGAAACCATGGGAAGTAAGACTTATAATAATAAACATAACCTACAGGTGTTGGACGATGTTATTATGACCAGTCTAGCATCCGTGCGACCCCAGGGTCGAGCGTTTATTGTCCAGTATATCTCCGCAAAAAATAAACATACAAAATGGTGGCGCTTGCTGTGGGGGTTCCCCTTTTGACATCACGTGCTGCCCTCTAGAGGCAAGGAAGACAACTCTGACTGGGCGAACCCTCTGTGGCGCAAATTCCGGGTCATCTCCCCTGATTCGAACATTTGCATCTATACGGGAAATGATGGTATGGGGTATAGGGGTGGTCATTTTTTTGTGGATTTTACTATGTGTTGTGGGATCTTGTTTTCTTCGTCTCGAGCTGTAGAACACGATGGAAAGGGTCTCGGAGCTAAGGGATGACATTTTTTGAAAAGTTCACGAAGGTCTGGATAGGCCCATACGGACTCAGTGGACAATGTTGGTCCTACTGAGAAGCGCACACATGCTCGTTGCGGTATGCGTTGTGGGATCTTGTTTTTCACGTCTCACCACGTAGAACACGGTAGACGGGGTCTTGAAGCTAAGCGGTGAAATTTTTTTGAAAAAGCGTAGTGGGTAAATAGCGCTGGGTAGACGTTTTGGGGTCTACGTGAGCCCCTATGGCCCGATTGGGTCGTATGAGGTATTATTTTGAAGTTCTCGTGGAGGAGCATCTGACTGGACTAATGTAACGTCCGTTTTCATTATTTTGCGCATGCGCAGTCTGGCCGTAGTACAGAAACCAGGCATTTTAGGGGTTCTTTTGGGATGGAAATGGACCATCCGTGGTCCAAATGGACAGTGTGAGGTATCAGTGTGAAATTCTCGTGGGGTAGAGTCAGAATGGTGTGTTTTTTATTGCAAGTCGCGTCAATCTGCGCATGCCCAGTTGGGTATAGTAAGTAAAGTGGTCATTTTGGGAGTGCGTTTGGGTGTCATTTTGTAGCTCTCGGGGTGTAGACCACGATTTGAGGGATGTTTACGTCATCGGTGACGTCGTCAGTAGGAGTAGTAGCGAAAGTGGGCGTTTTGGGGAGTGAAGGAAGGTACCAAACGCCAAACGCTCACCAAACGCCAAAAGGTCACCAAACGCTATATAGACGATCTTCTCGCTGTGGATAATCGCTATATAAATGACGCAGTGAAGGATATATATCCACCTTCACTGGATTTGAAGGAAACTACAGATAGCCATACAGGCACATCATAGTTAGATCTATATCTCTACAAAAATGAAGCAGGCATTCTCTCTCGTCGACTTTATGACAAAAGAGATGATTACAATTTCGACATCGTAAACTGTCCCTTTCTGGACAGTAATATTCCAGTGGGACCTGCATATGGCGTATACATATCTCGCCTAGTAGCATTTGCTAGATCCTGTGTTAATTGTGACCATTTCAATCAACGTCACAAAACATTGTTGCAGAAACTTATAAAACAGGGCTATTCCTCCAAGCGCCTCCACTCAAAGTTTCTCAAATTTGGCGATACATATCGCATGCTGATAGCAAAATACGAACGTAGCGTGCAAGATCTATGGCGTTACGTTTCGTAACTTGTGTCTAATTCCGCTTAACACGGGGCTAGGGGCCGTATGAACCCATGTACTTCAAGATCCTCATGGTGCTCATATGAACAGTCACAATCAAAGCGTGACTGAGATACACCATTCTCTAGATAACGACTTTAGAATGATTATTATGGATTAAGAATACTGATCGGCGACACGGATTTTATATTTTTGGAACATCATGATGTCTTGTCGGCATCATTGAAAACTGTTGACCGCTTCTCTCTTGCAGGAAACTAGCCTATGTTTATGTATATTATGATTGTCTTTTTTGAATTTGGTGCTAATACTGTTATATGGATATGGGATAGGTCTTTGGATTATGGACGCGGATATTCTTTAATGGACGACGGCTGAATTATGAATGACGGACTAGACGCTTGTATTTGGCGTAGAGATGGACCATCCTTGGTTCGAATGCGTCGTGTGGGGTGTCATCTTGTAGCCATCGGGGTGTAGACCACGACTTGAGGGATGTCCACGTCATCTGTGACGTCATCAGTAGGAGTAGTAGCCAAAGTAGGCATTTTGGGGTGTGAAGGAAGGTGTTTCGGGTAGAGATGGACCATCCTTGGTCCGAATGTGTCGTGTGGGTGTCATCTTGTAGATCTCGGGGTGTAGACCCCGATTTGAGGGATGTCCACAGCATCTGTGACGTCATCGGTGACGTCATCAGTGCGAGTAGCGAAAGTGGGTATTTTGGGGGTGCGTGGGTGTGTATTTGAGCGATTGAGGGATCATTCGTGATCCAAATGGACCGTGTGGGGTATGAGTATGAAGCTCTCGTGGGGTAGAGTCAGACGGGCGTGTTTTTTTCATTAGAAGTCCCGTAAATCTGCACATGCGCAGTTGGGGTGCAGTAAGTAAACTGGTCATTTTGGGGGTGTGAAGGAAGGTGTTTGGGGCAGAGATGGACCATCCTTGGTCCGAATGGGTCGTGGGAGGTATCAGTGTGAAGCTCTCGTGGAAGAGCGTCCAGCTGGATAGGTTTGGGGGTGGGAATAGGCCTTATTTTGAAGTTCTCTTGGGGTAGCGTCGGGTTGGATTGGTGTCTAAATGCATATGGACTGATGAGGGACACGAGTTCATCCCTATATGTACACACCCCACCACCACCGGTCCGTGACACCACCAACATCACCACGCCCACCGGGCGTTGATTTTTTTGCATGCGTACGATGACGTCACTTCCGAGCTCTGAGCTCCAAGAGCTCCAAGCTCAGACTTCAAGAGCTCTGAGCTCCGATCCAAGAGCTCCGCCCCATGAAAGCTACCACCACCACCGGGCGTTGACGCCCGTCAACGCCCGTTGGTGGTGGTGGTGTCTGTACATATAGGGACACACACACACACAGACACATACACCACACACACACACCCACTCACCCACACATACCGACACACGCACTACTCTACCAGGTAGCCGGATAGAAAAGGGCCCTTGTCTTCTCCAAACGCACTCCGTTGCACTTCTGAAACTCACTTTCTCTACTACTTTTCGAGTGCGCAGGCACATATCACTTCCAGTCTGATTCTACTGTGTAAGAGAGAATATTATAGATGCAAGATCAAATCACAGATTTTGATTGGACAGGAGCAGCCGTCGATGCTTCTGTTAGAGAGTTAAGATAGGCGTTAAGGCATTGCGTGGGGATTCCGCTTCTCTTTCTTGCATGTATTGCTATGCAAATATCTCGACCCAAAACGTCCACCCATATGGCCTTTTTCTACAATTTCCGGACTGCAGATGTGTGACATCGTCTATGTAACGCGTTCCTCTGGATCCCACACCCCCATTCTTACTGTTGCAGAGCCATGACGGAGACCCATCCCTTTGCGAATCGCATTTTACAGCATGCGGCCGTGATTAATTCACTCAGAGGTTACCGAGCAATGGTTCGGTCCATGTTTGCAGATGGCGACGACAACGAGGGGCGACGCCATATCCTGAAAGAATTTACAGAAGCGGTCCTCGACAGAGTCGACTCGATGGAGAGGTGTGCTATCAACCACCACTACTGAACTATGACAGCCATCCTTGATGCCCGGGCTATGGACCACGAGCACTCACACCGGAATCAGCGACGGCTCGTTGGCCTCACAATGGCCTTTGCCCTATTGACCCTGGCGCTGTGGCAATGACAGTTCTGTCTTACAGCGACAGAAAATTACGGCTCTTCAGAGCCTCCATATCTTCCAAAAGAGAGACGGCTAACTAAGCACAATGTTCACACACACACACACCCACACACAGACGCGCGCACGCACGCACGCACGCACGCACGCACGCACACACACACAAACACACAAGCACACGCACACACACACATACACACGCACGCACACCAATGCACACACGTACACACACACACGCACCCAGACACACACACACACACACACACACACACACACACACACACTACCAGGTAGCCAGATCGAAGATGGTCCCTTTCAAACGCAGTCCATTGCACACATAAAATGGCCGCTTTCGCTACTACTCGTACTGATGACGTCACAGATGACGTAGATATCTCTCAAATCGTGGTCTGTATCACGAGAGCTTCGATTTGACACCTTACACATCACCCTTGGATGAAATATAGAACCTCAATCTCTCACATATACCCTTGAGCACCTACTTACTACACCCCAACTGCGCATGCGGAGATTGGTGCGACTTCCAATAAAAACACGGCAGTCCGACTCTACCCCACGAAAGTTTCACTTGGATATCCCAACCGGGCCATTTGGACCAAACATGGTCCACCTCTACACCAAACACCCTGCTTCACACCCCCAAAATACCCACTTTGGCTACTACTCCTACTGATGACGTCACAAATGACGTGGACATCCCACAAGTCGTGGTCTATACCAAGAAAACTTCACTTTGACACCTCACACGATGCATTCGGACCACGGATGGACCATCTCTACCCAAAAACCTTCCTTCACACCCCGAAAACGCCCACTTTGGCTACTACTCATATTGATGACGTCACCAGTGACGTCACATAGCTAACATGGACATCCTTCAAATCGTGGTCTACACACCGAGAGCTTCACCTTGACACCCCACACGACCCATTCGGACCACGGATGGCCCCCCAAACACACCCCACGAACCCCCAAAACGCCCGCTTTCTATACTACGGCCAGACTGCGCATGCGCACAATGATGAAAACGGCCGACACACCAGTCCAGTCGGACGCTCCACTACGAGAGCTTCAAGATGACACCTCCCACGACCCATTCGGACCACGGATGGTCTATCTCTACCCCAAACACCTAGGATCACAGCCTCAAAATACCCACTTTGCCTAATACTCCTACTGATGACGCCACCAATGACCTCATAGATGACGTGCACATCCCTCAAATCGTAGTCTACACACTGAGGACTTCACTTTGACAGCTCACTCGAAACATTCGGACCACGGATGGTCCCTCTCTACCCCAAACACCTTCCTTCACACCCTCAGAATGCCCACTTTGGCTACAACTCCTACTGATGACGTCACCAATGACGTCACAGATGACGTGAACATCCCCCAACTCATGATCTACACCCCGAGAGCTTCACTTTGACATCTCGCACGACTCATTCGGACAAATAGTGGTCCCTCTCTACCCCAAACACCTTCTTTCACAACCCAAAAATGCCCACTTTGGCTAATACTTCTACTGATGACGTCACCATACCGACGGTCACGGATACGTAAAGGGGAACAACTTTGCTGACATACCGGTAGAGGGCGGAGTGCAGAGGGGGTCAGATTTATCCTGCAGCCATACGATAGCTTGCGACGCTACGAATATATACATTTTGATACATTTGTATTATGACGTTCTCTTGTGACGTTTGTTATTTGGACCGCCAACAATGGTATCGCGAGTGGCGTCATCACAATATGGATTGTTGCAACGTCATAGCGAATAATCGACGTCACAGAAGAACATACCAGATTCTTCAATTCATTTGAACTAGAAATATATATCTTACATCATACAACAAGAGCGCCTCGTGTGTCTGTTAATATGTTAAGCAGCAGGAGAGGGGAGCGGACTTTTTGTTGGGGAGGTGTGGGGGAGCGGGGAGCTTCCCAAGGGGGCGGGGAGTAGGTAAGGGGGGGGGAGCACAGGGAGGGGGAGCGGGGGGGACTCTGCCGCGGATGCTGGGCGCATACTCTGTAGAGCCTCGGGACGGCCCACCACCCTTGCCGGCCCAGGCTCTACGCCGCAACCACCTATTAAACATACAGAATCGATGGAGATACCAGAGATACGATGAAGGGTAAACACACATGTCAGTGGCTTACATTGAGCTCCACGGAGCTCTGTGGTCGGAGTTGTCTGGGGGATCACTGTAAGGTCCACCTTGCTCGGCTCCGGAGGGGCAGTGGAACTATAGTATGGTGGGTAAGAGGCGATATAAAGCGCCTACTTCAATATATCGGCAGGGAGGATTCCTTGCTTAATCAGCAAGTCTTTCGTGGCTATGGCCAGGCCGATGTCTGCAATAACCATTCCTACGTCATAGCTGGTGACATCCAACTTGGGGGCAGGGCCTTTCCAAACAATTTTGCCCAGACGAGCATAACCTATCGCTAAACCGCTAATGACAGCGGCATGATAGGCCATGTTGGCTAGCATTTTACCATCGATCGACGACATGTCTTATTTGCAGTGTCAGCCATGGCTTTAACATGATATGCTAATGCGCCGAAAAAGGTTCCGGGTGGCAGGGGCTGCGCATGGCGTCTTTAATAATCCGCCTGTAGAAAGCAGTTTATCGTGATTCTACCTCGATTGCCCTGGCAAACTGTTTCCTTGCTTCCTCCCTGCCTTGCTTCAGAAGTGCGTTTTTTTCTTCCTGGCTGATATGGGATGCTTTCAACGATTTAGCCCTGATCGCGTTCTTCATTGCATCATATTTAGTTTTCTCCGCTAGGATGTGACGGAACTCGCTATCAGAGATCTTGTTATCCACAAGTGCTTGCGAGATAGCATCTGCGATGGAATCCAACTTTGATGACGCTAGGACGCGAATTTCATCGTTTTTTTTAGCTTTGATGGTCAGGCGTCGAGATATGAATTTGCAGGCTATTCCTGCCAAACCACTCGAAAGAGCCGAGACCTCAAGCACCACAACAACGGGTGCGGCAATTATAGTCGATAAGAGGCCAACACCAGTTGCGCCGAGGCCCAAAGCCACTGTGGCAAGCGCAGCGTCAACGCCATCTAGAGCATTCACCGCTTTGCGGTATTTTTTGTACAAACTCGACCGAGAATCACGATCTTGGGAGAGTTCATGTTGGATATCACAGATATGCTTTAGCCTGTAGTCATGCGCGGATTCGGCCTCATCCAATGATGGATACACTCCCATGATAAATCTATATGCTGTTGTCAAGAATATCTAACTCGAGGTCATCCAAGGGGCGGTTGAACACCTTGAGAGATTTTAAGCTGACGCCTTCAGCTAGGAAGATGTTAGCCACTGTCACATCGTTTCCTACTTTTGTAGTTACACCCTCTAACGACAGATGCACGACAGGCTTTTTAACTGCGTTAAGACCAAAGAAAATCCGCAACTCTCGATCAGCGTGCTTGTCAAGCCACTTGATCTGGAGATCTGGTAGTATGTCCACCAATCTATCGGGAGCGGGAGCGGGCGGTAATAGTATTGCAGCAACGATAGTTGAGTCTGAAGGAAGAGTGGTCAGGGCGGGTAACGACGTATTTATTACTAGAGCCCCTCGAGGACCAGTGCTCCTCAAATAGAATTTCCAGTCCTTGAGGTGAACTTTGACGTTGTTTTCAACCGGACTGTAGGACAGGAATGCCGTGCCTCGATTAAAAACCTTTCTCACAAACCCGAATTTATCGACCTGTACTCCTGATTCGACCACATTAAGGTCAATGAGACAGCCCACATTGTCACTTTCGGCGAGAGTCCATTCTCCGTTTGCCTTTTTCACTACACTGTATTTCACGTGCGTCCGTGTTTTTCCCGCGCTAATATCTTCAAGATCTTTGAAACTTACATCCGGGGATCTTCCTGGCGTAAGTTTCTTTCGATGGTACACGCCGTTTTTGAACTGAAAGCCGTAGACGCGGTCATTGTGACCCGCGTCGCCAAACCCTTCGGTATCAGCGAGATCGCTTAAGGCCAAATCGCTGCATCTGGGCCCAGCGGATTCAACCATCGTTGTCATGAATACCCAAAGTTACACTTATATAAGCAGTCTTTACAAGTGTGTGTGAACTATCTAACAGGGAGAACGTTAGCTGTGAGATAGGGCCAGATATTAGTGGCTTATACTGTGGGTTAGGGAAAGAAATGGTTTTTCCGCAGTTTATTCCCTCACTGGTCACAGCTATAGCTCTGAGAAGAGTGGAAGGGTAGACCACATAAGGGTATGCAGTGCTGGTGCGAGCCGTCTCGACTGCCTTCCCCACTAGATTGTGCGATGTGTTCACCTCACCCAGGTGAGCGAACACTTCTTTATGGGGTGCTAGTGTGGGGAAGCTGTCGCCCTGCACTGTCCCATTCAGGATACTGTCAGGATTTGAGAATCCCAGGAACCGCGCAAGGCCAAACAGTTGTATGCTACTGTCGGCGGTCTTCAACTTCAGTCGGCCGGTGGCATGGTTTATCTCCAGGCCCGCCCCGTGTGGCTTGAAGACCTCTTTATCAAGGGAACAGACATTGTAATAACCGCTAGGGACAGCCACAAGCTTTCTGCCAACAGAGAAGTTAGTTCCGGCTGGGACGTTCTCCCATAGTGGGTAGAAAGTGAGCTCGAGCAGTGCTACTTTGTATTGTCCGTTTTGGTTCTTGAGCGCATGCGTAAGGTCGACTGCTGCGCCATTTTGAATGTTGCTCAGTGTTACAAACATAGTAGCCGGCCACACGAAGTGCTAAACCAGTAAGGATTGCGCATGGATAATAGACACGCCTTTAGCTTCAATACAAAGGCCACCTACCAAGCGGCCGGGGTGTACACCGCTGGAACGAGTGTTACTGGGACGACATTCACTCACCAAGACATCCTGGTGAACACAGCAAGTGGTGGCTTTGCGGCCCAGTTTCCTGATGTATTTGTGAAATACTGCCTGCCTAAAGTGAAAAGCGACCAGCTTGTTCAGGCATGGCGCTCTAATCCCTTGCAGTTTTGGCAGAATCAGCTGAATTTCGCCGTGTGGTGCGCCACGACCGGCTGCGGCGTGTCTGTGAGCGACCACCTAGCCGCTGGCGCAGGAACTGCTAGCCACACCCGGGCCCGCTACACCTTTCATGTCTACTTTCAGATCAGGCGGATCCTAAAAGAGATCCAGGCCCCGCTCCCTCAAGACGACGCCTGGGCGGCATTTAACAATCCATTTGACCGCAGAGCATATGAGCGCATCTGTGCAGAGTTTGAGGTGTCGCCGCATGCCGATTGGAGACAGCAGCAGAG